>VZRE01000359.1:358611-386204 GCA_013396775.1 Cephalopterus ornatus
ATTGTAGTCAGGAAAAAGGGAAAATGGAGAAGGGAACCGGGTAAGCTTTCATGAAGATACTGGTACAGACTGATCAAAGAAAGTGTGATTGACACAGGAACTCTGAATAATGCAGTTCAGGTACCATGAACAAGACTAAGACAAACACCCAAAGGTTGAGGAGGAGTAGGGGATATGAAAGCAAGTTGGAAAAGAGAAATTAGAGCTGCAGAAAAAGAAACAGAAGCATCTATGCTTTCCAGAAAGACTTTTCCAAATGCTAGAATGCATAACTCCTAAGTGTTACCTATCTTCTCTCTTGGCAAAGACTATACAGTTTGCTTGCAAAACATGCCTTCTCCTACAGTGTAACTAACAGCAACAGCCCAAGCAGCGTAATTTCTTGTGGAATTTAAGGGTTCACAACCTGCTGATGAACTGAATACAGGCTGGCAGAACGAAACTGAAACCTGAGGCTACTGAACTCCACTTCTCCCATCCCATGTGAAAATAAAGTGATATGAACCCATTATTTATGTGGCTCTTCCACCAAAACTATCATAGAATCATAGAATCAGCTGGGTTGGAAAGGACCTCTGAGATCATCAAGTCCAACCCTTGATCCACTACCACCACAGTTACTAGACTATGGCACGAAGTGCCACATCCAGTCTCATCTTAAATACCTCCAGGGACGGAGAATCCACCACCTCCCTGGGCAGCCCATTCCAATGCCTGATTACCCTCTCTGAAAAGAATTTCTTCCTAATATCCAACCTAAACCTCCCCTGGTAGAGCTTAAGATAATGCCCTCTTGTCTTACTGATTGTTGCCTGGGAGAAGAGACCAAATCCCAGCTGGCTACAACCTCCTTTCAGGTATATTTCTATTCAGTGTAGAGAACACACCTCCACTGGGAAAGGACAAGGAACTGTCCATGACTGTAGAATCTATGGCTCATTTACTGTAGAACTTGCAATAAATGACACCAGGACTGCAGCAAGACAATCTCTTGCTGATATAACCACATGCTGTTCCTGTCTTTGCTACTGTCTCTGTTAACATGAAGCAGGCCATTCAGATCAAATTTTTTAAACGTTAATCACGTTACTTTCTCCTTTTTTTTTTTTTTAAGGTATCCACCTGAATTTGCCTCTAAAGCAAACAACTACTAAATAATCAGCTGCAGCTACCACCACTGGTAGCTGTTCTTGGCATTGCATAGTATTTCTATTATTAAGTCTCAAGTAAAGCAGGTTTAAGTATTGTATTTAAGAATGTAAAAAAGTCACCCAAATTGGAAAAATCTTTTCTTCACGATCACACCTCAAAGCAGGACTGTGAAAAGAGACAGTTGTGAAGTTTTACGAACACCTATTTAGAAATATTTTTTATTTCAGAGTAGTACTGAACATTACACTGTAAGAAACAAAGCAATATGCTAAGCTGGAAAATCATTGTGACTAGCTTTCCATTAAATATACACCCCACACCTGCACTGAAATCTGAGTCCTGTGGAAAAAAATGCAAGTGATCAGGAAACTAACTGCAATTATACACAGACATGCACATACATTCACTACTGAATATGCTTTTGGAATGAAAAGACAGAATGGAGGGGAAAAGTAGTGAGACACAAATTAACTATGTACCTTCCTGGTTTTTAACCTCCGAATGTTCACTTAAAGCAAAAAAAACTAAAACCATTTAAGACATAAGAGCATAAGTAGATCAAGGACAGGAATTTAGAGGGGTCTCACTTCCAGGGTTCATTCTTTCTTTTTAATAGAACAAGGCTCTCAAGTCCTAGACCACCATCTCCAGGTACTCTATTTGCTGTTGTGCTTCCTTCAAAGCAAATTACCTCTGACAAGATTCGGATATCAACAACTAATTAAACTTAGAGTGGTAAATTATGTTCACAGTCCACCTAAACATTAAAAGCTTCTTTTGCTGCTAAAGTTTAACAAGTAAAATTACCAGGAAAAAAAACAACTAATTTTTAAAAACAATCCTTTTCTTGTCAGATGTAAGCATTTGTTTCTCTGTCAGAATATCCAAAAGCTAAGAAGAAACTAATGTTACGCAGAGAACAGGTCATGTCCTCTACCTCTGCACTGTGAAAAAAGAACAGGTGACAGTGACTCAGTTTATATGCATATCAATGGCATGACTAAGGATGAATTTCCCTGCAAAATATAGTAACTCTTTGTCCAAAATAAACTTCAACACCTGCCAATCACTTCTAGAGAATAAATATAAATTAACAGAATTGCTGACACATCTTCTCCTTTGCTACATGCATCCTCTTGAGCTGTATTGGAAAAGGTTGGTCTTAAAGGTTTGAAAAAGGATTAAAAAGAAACACAGAGAAACACTGGAATCCAATACATATTGCATATTTAGAGTGGGTGTGCTTCATCTGAAAGAAAAAATTCCATTCCTACAGTTGAAGACTGAACAGAGAATATATTTTAAAAGAAGTCTTTTCATGAAGAGGTAACAGAAAAGAAAATGTTGAAGAATGGTATGTCCTGTACTTGTCGTGAAAAACAAAGAATTTACAGCAACTAGATGGACTGTGGAGTTTGCCACACTCTGGTTCAGATGGAGAGTTGCTAAAAACCCACTGTTCTCATTTTTGATGTTATATGTAGTCTCAAGGGGAAAATTGGATTTGACAGTGAATTAATCTGTTCTTTTGGTTCTTTGTACAAGAGAAGTAATTCTGTGATAGCAAGAACTGTGTAAAGCAACTATATTGCAGGATTTTTCTTCCTCCTTGCATTACACTTTCCTCTTTGACTGTAATCTTTCCTTATATTGTTCTTTCCCATTCTGCATTTGTTTTTGTATCATACTCATTTTAAATTAGATTATGCTGGTTACAGACCACATGAAATGTTGTTGATATTTTTCTTTTATGTAATTTGATAAATATGATAATTTGATACATAATGAACTATAAAAACCTTTTCACTGTGCCAGTATCACAGTTTTGGTTTAGTTTCATGGTGTGTTATGGTATCCATTTCCTTGGAGACAGAAACTAATCATAACTGCAGTAATTAGGACCATTTGTCTCAAATAAATGCTTTAAATACAAATCAAGACTCTAAGAGAGTCTTAGAAGACTAAGAGAAGTCAGGAGTTTTCCTACCAGAATATCTATCACATTTAACTCCAGTTCCCTCTCTCCAATTCTCATTTTCTATGCTTATAAATTTTTCATTACCATTGAAACCTACTATACAGTTTACATCAGCTGATTTTGTACTTCAAAAATATGGATATTACATTATTTTACAGTATATTATATTAATAGTACTACATTTAATATTTATTTTCCTGTTCTAGCTGCTACAGCACTACTCCTTTTATTACATGAATGTCAGTTGAAAAATGTTATTTATCATGTTATATTTTAGTCTCTCTGAAAGATGAGACAACTACCTGTTCTTTTGACACATGTATTAGGAATCACAGATCAGCTACTTGTCCTTTATCATACTACTTCAGTATTAAATACACTGAATTTCATTTGTCCTTTTTGCTACTCCAGAATGAACTTTCTCTGCAACTCCATGTCACCCTTATTTCCACAACCCTGAATAACTTTCTATCGTTAGCTGAAGTTATTCTTTGTGCTATCCACTCTGTTTTCCAGATAATTTATAACATTAGCAGTGTATTGAACAGCACAGATTCCAGATGGAATACTCATACATATACAGAAAACTATTTTATCACCACTCCCTTTTTCTGGTACCCTCAATTTCAAATGAATTTCTCTGTCCAAAGTTCTTCATTATCTTACTGTAGACTACAATTTAAGAACCTTTAACAGGGGTTTTGTCTAACCATGTCAACTGCTTAACTTTCTTGTCCTGTGACTCCTTTGGAGAAATCAGGAGTGTACCATCAAGCCTGCGAGTTCTGGAGCTCTTCAGACTCATCCCAGAGCCACACCCTCCTTCCAACTGCCCCATATGGAAGCAGTCCCGGGCACTATGTTATATGCCACAGATAGGCCACTGATTTCATTCTCATGTCATTCATGAGGAAGACCACATTTGACCTGGGGGGCTGCTCACACCCCCCATCTCCAAACTCTTAACAACCTGTTGTAAGGCACTTTCCTTTTGCAAAGGGAGCAGAGGTGGACTGAAGTGAACTTGCCCCACCTCCTACATTGTGAACAGTTACCTAAAAGCATCGCTCTTTTTGTTCTGCAACCTTATTTTCTTCAAGTGCCACTTCCATATATTAATCAGTTTCTGTCATTACACAAAGCTTCTTGTTTCTGATGCTTGAAAAACAGGTTTGAGTAGTTTTCAGGCACCTTGTAAATTGTTCCCCAGACTCTTGATTTGGCCTTTTCTTTGGTGTTTCTGGATTAATCCTACCAGAAATTACCATAATTTCTATTCCCTATGGTGGGCACCGTTTGAACCCTATGAGGGAAAGTTATCTTCCTCTTTCTGTACTTCCATTTATTGCACCATGTACTCACACAAACTTTCTGGATCTCTCATGGAAGTCAACCACTTGCAGGTTGTGTGGTGATTTCAAGGCTTCAAGATAAATCACACCACTCTCAGCTGCCCCTTTCCATTTCCTCTTAGAGTTAAGGAATATTCTTACAGACTTCCCAGTTGGGAGGGTGTGGCTTCAGCACAATGGCAAAGGACTTGTTTTGGACAGATGAAACATCCCTGCAGGAATGAAATACAGTCTGACTGCTGTTAGAGTAATTCCTCAATAGCTGCATTTCTCATGTCTTAATTTGGGTTCAGTACATAGTTTAGGACAAGTCAAAAAAACACTTTTCCTTGCAAGATCTCCAACAATCTGGTCCATGATATTTTTGCTGTCCAATGAAAGTGTCATATTGTGTACTGGGATACTGACGACTTCTTCCACAAACTTATCACCTTCTCTAAAAGGAGGACCAAGCATTTCTTTGGTCCTTCTGAAATCTGTCAGTCTTACAGCGTAATTTAAAAGGCACCTCCAGGTCCTTCAAATCATATTATCGATGAATAAAATCACTGTAGGCAATGATTTTATTGTGACCTTGAGGGGACAACAAAGTTCAACTGGGGACGATGTGATTGTGTGTATGTGCATATGTTTACATATTAATGCCAGAGCACAACAGCAGCCTGAAGTGAAAGCTCTATCACCTCCCTTCAGCAATCACAGCTTTTATTTTTGCACTTCTGCAGCTCACTTACATGCTGCATTCTCCATTGTAAGTACCTAATTAAATACGTAACAATTTTTCCCCACTGTATACTGTGCTAAAAGATTCTTCAGTTTGTGAGAACTCAACAATGTTTACAACCAAATTAAACACTCCTTCTGAAAACAAATTCATTTGGGTTAAGTTTGGGCGTTAATAAAATGAATTTATTCTTTTATTTTTATAATAAAAGCACAAAAGACATATGAATAAGATGACTCAAGTGTATTAACATTGCATTTTCTTTATTTTATTTTAAAATCATGTCTCCTATTAACATATGCAACTAGAATTAGCTTTCATATTAGAAATACCTATCTATGGGAAGGTCCACCTCCTTTCAGTGTTGTCCAGGTCAGTACTGACTGATGGGAAATGATGACTGAAACAGAATGTTTGGAAGTAATAAGTTCCCTATACCAGCAACACTTGTATTATCACATACATAACTAAGTGACTTCAAGATCAATACACTGCAAACATGTTTAACCTGAATCCTACAAGTATCAGGCCACACTGTCAGAAGAAATATAAGGTCATGTCACCCAGCAGAGACAATACACAAGTCTCTATGTACACATAAAAAAGTTCCTTAGGGACAGCTTTATAGAAGAAAAAATCCTACCAATAACCATAAGCCACAAAACAAGAATTACTTTTATGCATCTCGACCGCGCTCACTGAGATTTAACTGTAACTAAAATAGCCTGACAGCTCTTCTTAAAAAAAAGTTTTAAAAGTGAAAAAATTTATTGTCTACTGTAATTTTTACAGAATTTCATTTTTCAGATTTTCTTATTCATATGCATTTAATAACTTCCTCCATTTTCCTCAAGCCATTAGGTAAAATTTGGAGGGATTAGTTGCATCCTAAAGACAAAACAAAAAACCCCCTACTCAAATCAAAGCAATTTTAAGTCGAATTGACACTAAAATTAAAGATATTCACAGCCAAATCTTGACATTTATTACACATCAAAAGTAAAAAAATATACAAATATTTTGACAGGATATTTTGAAGCTGAAGATGCTCTGATTTTCATATTTTCAAATATGTGAATCATCAAGGCTTGAATACCGTACTGAACTCTCAGGTAAAAATTTTCTGTAGCTGTTTGAATGTATAAATAAGAAGACCTATAATATATTCATTAAACCCCATAATCCTCATCAGATCTACTATTCATCAATCCATATTAGCAGCAGTAAGTGTTTACCATACAGAAAGCTTCAATATACTTTCCAGATTAAGAAAAATATGTTCTCAATTGACTAATAAACAAGCTGAGAAAACACTACTCTATTAGATTTTTCAAGCTGCCTTGGTACTGCCAAGTTGTACTGCTTTTTTCCCCTTCTACTTCAGAAGGGCATATTTTCATTATAAGCATTCCTAAATTCCATATTGATTAAAATAAAATTCCATTAGATTTAAAGCTAAGTCACTCAATAAGCAAGCCGATTCACTTGATGATAAACACTGGTAATTATATCAGCTTCAATGGAAATTACAGATGCTCTCTAGTCATGAAAATTAGAGAGTAGCTTTACAGAAACAAAAAAAAAAGTTCAAAAAAGTTTGAAAGTTGACCAAAGTTCACCTATTCCATTTTATGTCTTTAGTTGCTTTTGAAGAATCTTGCCATAAATGTATCTCTTTCTTATCCTATGGAGATAAAGATTTTTTTCATTTTAGACAAATGTTTTAACTGAAGTTTATCATGCATTTTTCAACCATGACACACAAAAGTTCACCAACTACTGCAGGAAACAGAAAGGAAACAAAAGCTGCCAAAGGTTGGTTCACTGGAAATTACCAAGCATTCATAGGAGTAATGCTGATGCAGAGCACAGCCCAGTGGGTGTGTCGTTCCGACACACCAAACCAGTATCAGACCAAGAAGACAGCAGAGAACTTTTGGCCACATCCAAGGCCTTGACACAAGTCCCACACAAAATCGTCCTGTGGTCTTTCCGCACAACTGAGGTTTTGAACGTAGGCCATGGGACATTTGATACGGTTCTAAGAATAGGTGAAACTATTCATTACACACACCCTCAAAAACCAAACCACAAAAAATCCAGACCTAAAAAAACTACAAGATTGTACCCATTCATGAACAAAAGAGGGTTAGAGCTTGTAGTTCAGGACAGAAGACTGAAAGCATGTTGTTAATTTATGATGGGCTTAAGTCTAGAATTTAGCACCATTATAAAACAGACAAGAATATGAACTAAAATTTAACATACAGGAGTGAACACTACAGGCAGTTTATGTTAACTTCATTCTGCTTCAGGGGCCAGCTAACCAGGAGACAATGGAGGTGTAGGACAAAAGCTGAGATTTTCTGTTGGCAAGGAGTCAGAAGAACTCCTCTTATTCCCAAATAGGCAATAAAAAGGTATTTTACCCTATAATAATTTGTTCAAATTAAGATAGTATGTCCAAATTCTATTACCTTGCTTTTTTAATATAAAATATCCTAAATAGTTTGGCACTGAACCTTTGCTCATGCCGAGGTTCTTATTCAAAGATGCTTCAAACTCTCCTTGAAACTTTCGTCTTCATGTTCAGAGTAACAGGTCAGTTCTTTTAAATATAATGCTTTTAAAACTTAAATTTGACTTTGTTATCTATTCTTCCTCCCCATTTTCACTTCATTTGCATTACTAGTCACAATAATTGGCATACAGTCATATAATCAGAAAATTAATACAATATATGCCTCAGCTGTATTGTACTGTTCTTTACTATCCATTATAGTGCATATTTTGATACCTCTACCTATTTAAATTGATAGAGACAAATTCAGTAATACTTTAGCTATTGCCATGGACACCTATTCTCTTTGATAATGGTTTCTTGAATGCTGTTGGTTCCTATCTAAACAGCTCAAGTACTCAATGACACAGCTGTGTAAAATTACTTTTCATCTTTAATCTGAAAGCACAAAGGAAATAAAATCACTGGGGTTAAAATCAAAATTGTTAGTTCTTGTGATTTGCTCTAAATTAATTCAGAGGAGGAGGAGAATGAATGATCCCTTCTGGGGGTTAGGGATTTTCCCTTTCAACTTGCATGGGAGAAATACAGAGATCTTTTACAAAGGCAGTAAATGGGCATTTTATAAAACTATTTTATGAAGATTTAAAAACAAGTTAATAATAGAACAGTATTTTGCAACCAGAGGTCAGGAATGGTTTCAAAAAGAGCACAGTGGGGAGGGCAAAGAGTAGGAAATAAGAAATGCTTTTTAAAAAACGCATTTGGTTGAGGAGACAAAAAATAATCTGGATACTACAGTGGCATCTGCACCTTCATCAGTGTGTAACACAGTTTTGAAAGGCTAGCATTCTTTACCTATGAAGTATGGTAAGTCCCTTCTACCAGACCCTTCTGATTTCCATTGAAATGTCTTATTTAACTTTCTAGAGCCCCCTGCACAAGTGTGCATGTAGGGTAAGTATGTGGGTCACAGAATATACTGATGTGTAGCTTCAGTACTCAAATACTGAAGAACCCGAAGAACTAATTTCTTTTATTTGCCTTTATTAATAAAAATGTAGGACAATATTTCATTAGAATAAAATCTGTTCGTGTTCATACTACACACAAGTATTGACAATTAAAATATGAGTACTATGCCAAGCTTTTCTCCTAATAGACTATTTATTTGGTATCTGTAACACAAACCAAACAAGACTTTCTATGAAAAAACCAGAATAAACATAGTATTTTAAAGCAAATGCCGTCTACAGAGTTCTACATGACAAATCCAAAACTGCAATATTTACAAGCAGCCACTCAGTGCTGAAACGAGGGTATTAGTTATAACATGGGAATTGCAGTAGAACATCTGCACACCACCCCCATAAGGCACATGTACATTTGGTGTTGGCCTCAACAGCTCGGCACTTGAATCTGTATTACACAATGTCATGAGCATTTCTAGGCGGCTGAACTCTTAGAAGAAACAAGAAGGTGGTTTACTTTTAATTTTTTAATATTAAAGCTCAGCCAGGGCCTGATCAGCTAGAATGCTTCTCCAGTGGACTACTACAGGTTGTTCAATTACCTAGCATAAACATCTGCTTAAAGAATTGCCTTACTTATACTTAATAAATAACACTGCTGCTTAAGTTTATAATTCCCAGTTCACAAGCACTTCACACTGCTCACATACCCAAAACTGCAAAACAGTCCCATCACTGAAGTTCCCAAAGTAATAACCAGCATAAAAGATCCTGACTACTAGATCAAATTAACAAGAGGAGGCAAACTTTTACTTTTAAACCCCACACTAGTTACAGAAAGAAACCAAATGAATCTTAAACGAACTAATTTACTCAGCATGCAATTAAAAGGGCCAATGTGAGAAAGAGATGCTCTCAAGGGTGACACTAGAGTTCCCAGAAAGCAGCACCCCAAAAAGCACAAGGACATACAATGCCAAAGTTTGCTGTCTCTCTCTCAGCATAAGCTGAGGAAAGACTTGCATAAATATTTCCATACAATTCTCTAGGTCAAGACAGTACAGTTACATACAACTTCTCTTTGAAGGACATCCAAAAATGACAAGTTTTCAGAGTTTTATTTACTTAAGCTTAGAGATAGATACCTTTTATTTAAAAACAAAAAAAAGTATCAAAAAGACTTTTTTACAGTTGAGCATTTGTTGTGTGTGTGTGTGATTAACTAATAAACTAAGTAAATAAAACCTATGTAGTGTAACCTCCACCAGTACAAATAGCAAACAAGTCCTGTATCTCCTAATGCACCCCACAAGAAACATGCTTTCAGAAGTCCTCCTGAAAGACTGATGGCAGACAAGAGACTTCAAAAAAAGGAATTCTGCCTGTACCTGTTTATTTGTTGGGTAGACTTTTCAGTTCACTTCTTACAGTCACAGAGCCAGACAACAGCTGCAGGGAAAACTCTACACATATCTTGTTTTCAGTTTATGCCAATGAGATGCCCACGAGACTCAGAGAGCTGGTAACTCATATAATTAAACCCCCACACCCAGTAGACACAAAATTTCTTCACAAGGAAGTTGTTCCCAGAAAGAGAGGGCAGAAGGCTAATACTGTACTGGTCCTTTTCAGCCTGTGTATTATGAAGTAATATTTAGTGAAAATTATATTCCCTTACAAGACATTACAGATGAAGTGACCAAAGGGGAAAAACAAGAAGCAATTAAAAAAAAATTTACATAGACAGTTTGGAGCAATGAGACCTCCTCTGAACCTCTGACAAGTTTATGAACTCTGAGAAGCAAAATCAGAGCACCCTCAACTAGAAAATCATGGAAGAAAGGGATTTACACTGGTTGCTGCCAGTTCTGTCCCATCCCATCCCCCCACATCTTCTAGCTAATTGACACCAGCAGCCTTCTGGCAATTCTGTTTATTACATTTGCACATGAGCTTTATAAATTTCAAAGCTTCTTGTGTTCAGTAATATCACTCTATCCATGCATTCACCTACTGTTTTCTCTCCTAGTGAGGGTAAGCCCATCTCCCAAACCCTAAATCCATGAAAGATACATGCAAAATTGAAGCAACAGTTTCAGTTGAAGCTCTCTCATAAATACATTAGCCTTTGTAAGAGCACATCTATCCACAAACGCATATATATGTACATTAAACCAGAAAGTATACAGAATTGTTGTCTAGGTTGCAAACCATTCTGTGAGGAAGGGTCAAGTGACTTATTGCACACATTTCACACCATGATCCTTAGTAGAATCATCTGGGCTTTTTTACCTCTTCTGTGTAGCAGTAGAAAACTAGGAGACAAAAGACAAGGTGTGAGCCCATCATTCAGAAGTTACACATATTCTCTTCTCCCTGCAGTGAAACAGGTATATCACTCCTCTTCAGATATTTATGAAATAACTATTTCTGTCTACAGTAAGAAGCCACTCAATGTTTAACACTCCTAAGGAAATCTTTATGACTTAATATAACATAAGAGAAGGCCCCTGGACCTCATGGACTAGGGCACTGCTGCCACTGACATGCTGCCCCTAGCTCAGAAATATTTATTTGGAGTTGGAAGATATAGCTGGAACATAACAAATAAAAGGAAAGAGAAGGAAGCAAGTTCAGGACCTGTATCATCTAACAACAATCCTGGTAGTCTTCCTGAGTATTTTCCCTAGTCAAATCAAAAATTTTCATGTGAAATTATCTTGGTTCCAAGCCTTTTATAAAACCTTAAAATTACTAGTTAAGGATGTCAGGGGTGGGGGAAAATAAAGCCCTCAACAGCAGTGCTAATAGGAAAAAAACTTGTGGAATAATGGTTTTAAATGTATGTAGCCTGTTTGGCTTACTTTTTGGCTTCAAGTGTTCAATACACGATATGAAGAGCCATTAGAATCACGAAACATGGAAATTATCTTTCTGACCCACTTCTGTGTACCATTGCACTACATAATGGCACAAGGGCAACAGAAAGAATCAAGTCCTCTCTTTGTCAAGGACTCTGGCTCATTTTGTATTTGTTAGCAGCCTCAATAAATATTTGAAACAGGACTGGAAAACTATGCTATCACTCTGACATTCTTCCCCACCCTTTTGTCCCGCCCAACCACAGGAGATTGGCAGGGGTTTTTGTTGCTCTGCACAGTAGAGCAATAGGAATTAATGCCATCATCGCACTGCACTTGGAACAACTTTATTTCAACTTTTTTTTCACACTTTTTAACATCAGTATAACACCACCATTGCAGACTCTCTACTTCGCACACAAAACTTTTGCCAAATATTCTCATTTATTACCATCATTTATTTTCAACTATGAACCGTTAAAGCCACAGATATACAGTATAAACTTTTGCCTCTATATTAACAGTGAACATACTTTCCTTTCTGCAAGATTATGCATGTTAAATATTTCTACTTGCCAAACACAAATGCAGTAACTGCATCCAAGCCTGTTGCATAGAATGGTTTGCACAAGCATTCCCAAGTTCAATTGAAATTATGTAGGTTTTAAAAACTCACTGCGTGGGTGGCATCATCTAGAGCAACAGGTGTTCAACCTGTGCACTCGATCCATTCCCAGACAGTGACAACCAACTGCAATAAAATAAAATTCCACAAGCAGGAATGCAACAACCTTCTCCTGCAGAAGTGCTACAGCAACAGGAAGATTACAAAGCAACACCCATGAGCTGCTGTGCCAGGTTGTGCAGGGTAGAAAGCATAATGCAGCAATTTCCATTAGCACTGCTGCTTGCACACATCATGCAAGAGCAGAGTCTCTCCCAGTAGTTCACACGGACGTTATGTAACTTGTTCAGCAACTGAGATACGTCCAGCTTCCATTTCTCCCTCTTTCTGTTGCTGTTCTACACGCTGATGAGGGAGATGCAGGCAAAAAAGTAGAAGCTAGTACAAAGGATGGTAGTTTACACTGAGAAATACAATACATAGTCTGAAAGGATTTTTAAAAAACCCTCATAGGACAAATTTGACAGTGAATATACAGAGTGCAACTTACATCACTAACCCAGAGCACTGTTCAGCCATAGTCTTTAACTGTGTTTCATAAGGAGGGAGGACGTTTATGGAAATCAGAATACAATGCTTTAATCTGGCCCAGTAGCTTTTCATTTTACACACTATGGGTACTAGCAGCAGACTGAAGAGGAAAAAGCCTTTAAACTTAACTACACTACTAGACAGCTTGTCATCATCATGGCTAGGCTTCGCGAACGAAGATTTGTGAAGGACTCTACCCACGCTTGCTACAAGCGCGCTGATGGCTAAAAAGGCCAATGCGAGATAGACACGTCCTGTTGCAAAAGGCACAGCAGAATGGCTCCCCAGGTGGTACCAACAGGATGCGGTTCTTTCTGCGTTGTCTTTTCTCCTCGAGAGTGATCCTGCGTGTATTCTCAAAAGAAGCAGCAACGTTGTGGATTGTGTGTCTCCAGGCCTCCCGATTGGAGGCCAGAGCAGACCAGTGATGGTGATCAATATGGCCAAGGCTGAGATGTTGTTTCAGGGAGTCCTTTTATCTCCTCTTTGGGGCTTCTGCCCTTAAAATGAAGCATGGAAAGTTTCATACAAACAAAACAAGTGCAATTTCTCTAGTTTTCTCTCAATTTCTTCAAAGCCATTTTATTGTAAGCACTTTTTCTTTAAACTTAATTTCTTATTTGTTCTTCTAAATCTGTTTTGTTTCATGCAGATGCTAATTTGTAACTAGAAAGTATCTGGAAATGTTACAAATGAGAAAAAACTTAGTTGAAAGCAGCATAAACATACGGATGAGGAAAGATTATGATAGAGACAGCTGAAGATTAAGGCGGGAGAACTACTTAAAATTTGTAAGAACAAAAACTCCCACTAAAACCAAACTCCCTAAATCTTACCACAGGAATACCTTCACAAGGTATGGGACTGCAAACTATTATACTAATATGAAATGTTTGCAAAGCTCAAGTATCTACTTCATCCATCTTCTCCATTGAAAATAAAACATATACAATTTAAGATTTAGTCAAACTGTAATTGGTTATGTTTTCCTGTTATGGTGGGAGCAAGTCATGCTTTTTTACAAATAATCTTGAATAATTTGAACTTGTTCCTCATTCACGTAAGAGAAGTGCACTTAGTTGTGTATGAGCGCAAGTGCTCAGGAAGGATACTGAAATGTCTGTTCTGCATTGCTTTTTAAGTTTTTCCTTGAAACATAAGCACTTGCTGTAGCTCATACTTTCTCCAGAAACTTGATTTGCAACTGTTATGTGAGATTAATATGTAGCTCTACATTTTTTCTGCAAGGACAACTGCCCTTTTAAGAGATAAAATTCCTGTAGCAGGCTACAGGAGACACACTGTTCTCATCATGATGCTCTTAATGTCAAATGACTGCAAGAAGACACTTTACAAGAGGATAAACGGAAAAACCTAAACAGTTAGAGATACAAGAGTAGGTTACCTAAACCAAGAAGATGCCCAGGTAGATTATGAAAGACAACAAGCATTAGTACAAGCCTGTTCTGAAACACTTCCCTCTGCCTCCCAAATATGAACACCCTCCCAAATAATCAGAGTATTCCGAGTTGAAAGGGACCCACAAAGATCACTGAAACTAACTCCTATAAAATGTATATTTAGCAATTCAACAAATTTAGAAATTTAGTCAGCTGCCAATAAATACCATCACTTGAAGACCAAAATCTCATCCTGAATTGATTAGATGTTGGAAGAATCATATTTTATCCTATTAATCTTCAACTTGCCTATGAACAATGCAGCTTAGCTAAATACAGAAGTGTGCACAGCAGGTTAAACACTAATGCTCATGCATACTAACAGAAGTATCACAGACAGTGTTTGACAGATATTAACTGATATGCGATTTTTACAGAGATTCCAGCGTCAGTTTTATAGAAACACTCTCCCTTTTCAACCTGAAGTCCACCAATCTCCAAAAACCTCCAAAATACCAAAAAACTGTGAAATATATTGATCTCCATTTTTTTCTGTTTTGAAGAGAGAAACAGAATACTGCAGTTTAAAAAAGGGAAAAGAAAAAAAAAAAGGAAAGGTCAAATAGCAGTCTGAATTTCAATATCTAAATTTAAGTATTAACCTTCATTCTGCCCTCTCATTCCTGCATCTCATCCAAATTAGGAGACACAGATCATCACTATTTAAAATGGAGCTCCCAAGTCCAAAATCAGTTAATTATTTCCAACTGCAAAACACACGATCTACTATGCTAATTAAATACTGTAAGGGCTCTTTTATTGGCATTTACACGCAATCCTATTAGTTACCGCACCTCTCAGTTGAAAACCCAAGACAATGCAACTAAAGTCCAAGGCCATCTCCACACATAATCCCAACAGTGGCTCAACACCATTACACTTCTAAACCTCACATGTGAAACTTCTCTTACTTTCAGTGTGATGTAAATATACATCACCCTGTCAATAAGTGTGTAGGGTGACCATAAACAAAACAGTTTCAGCAAAAGGGACTGTTATAAACTCTCTTGGACAACTGGAAGGATGAGCCAAGCTAACAGGAGGCCACATTGGTTTTGCTGGGAGGCTTTTGCCTCAGCAGAATCCCTGCAACAGAATGACAGTCTTGTCAATGTCTCCTCCTCTCTTCAAACTTTCCTCAAGGAACATCACAAGATAGAGGAGGTATCAGGTTTGCATTGCAAGGTGTTGGCAGTGGGGGAGCTACAGGGGTGGCTCCTGTGAGAAGATGCCAGAAGCTTCCCCTATGTCTGACAGAGCCAGTGCCAGCCAGCTCCAGGACAGATCCACTGCTGGCCAAGGCCAAGCCCATCAGTGACAGCAGTAGCACCTCTGGAATAAAGTATTTAAGAAAGGGGGAAACTGCTTGGAATAACAGCAGTGGAGAGAGGAGAGAAAGTATGAGAGAGAAACAACTCTGCAGACATCAAGGGCAGTGAAGGAGGGGGAGGAAGGGCTTCAGGCAGCAGAGCAGAGATTCCCCTGCAGCCTGCGGTGAAGACCATGGTGAGGCAGGCTGTGCCCCTGCAGCTCCACACTGGAGCAAATACTCACCTGCAGTCCGTGGAGAGACCCAAGCCAGAGCAGGTGGATGCCCAAAGGAGGCTGTGACCCAGTAAGAAGCCCATGCTGGAGCTGTGGACTCTTGCAGAAAGGAGCCCATGCTGGAGTAGGTCTGCTGGCAGGACTTGTGACCCCACAGGAGACCCACAAGGGGAATGCTATTTTAACTTTAGTAGGGGACCTATCTTCCCAGAACACACAGATCCTCTAATACATTAGGACACAGACTAATGTAATTAACAGACTACTTTAATTAGTTCAGCAACCTCCTTACCCTTTCAGAATAAGGGACATGTCTGATTTGTCCTGCTTCCCAGATGCACTCCCATCCTAGGTGCATAATCACTCACATACTCTTTCTGCTTCTTGAGTCAATAAGACAATCCCTTACATTGTAGAAACTACTGCTTTGGCTGCTTTTCACACCGGAATGCAAAAGCAGGCTCCCAAGCACAACTGTGAGCTCAGTGAACAGAAGACCAGCCGGTAGGGGAAAAATATGAATTATAGCTTCAAACCATCCTTGAAGACTGCTAGCGTTAACTTCATTCATGAGCTGAAGCCTTAGGGACAAGCAGAAACTGGGGGACACAATGGCCCATGGAATCTCCGCAGGCACAGTTGGTAGCAGTTCATCAAGGGAGCACAGTTCTGCTGTGAGATTACAGGCTCCTGCAGAAGCATTTTTCTTCCATGTACTGAAGTGCCTTAAGATGGTACTTGAAAGCTTGACAAACATAAACTATTACAGCTTGAAGAACCTGGATAATCTGAGTATTTCTTTTAACTTTCCGAACAACTACACTGCCTAGCTTTCCATGACCTTTACACGTACTAAAAGCTTTAGAGCTGACAGACTTCAGAGCACAAGCATCTAAGGGTATTCATCATTATTATTCCAATACTTTGTCTGTTTGGGTATGCTGTCACTATTTGTCATCCTGAACGGTGTGAGAAATGGTTATTAATACAAACAGACACAAAAAAAGGTTCACACATTTCTGCATGCGCCTATTTTCATATTACTCAAGCCAGAGCACTTCTGAATGTGGTCTCACCATGAAGGTCCAGTTTTAAAATCATGACAGGTATGATTTAGATCTATTAATGCCATAACAGCCCTTATTATATTGACAAAAGCTGCCTTTCAAATTTACTTTGTTCAAGAAATGCTGTAACATGTACCTCTGTAAATTATTATTTTCCTAATAAAAGATGAATTTAATTTAGAAACATCCTCAGTTATTAATAACACCACTTCTAGTTATGCCCCCAGTGTACAGTTGCTCTCCATCAAGAGCATTACTCTGAGTTACACAGTACTTCACAAAACGTCTGTAAAACACTCAGAGGAACTCACTCCAGCCCAGGATTTACTCAAACCATGAGTAGTTTTGACTTATCTTCTGAAACTGCATTCATGGAGTTAGTTGACGTGTTCTGATGCTTTGTGTTTTTGTTATATCAGGCATCTCTAATATCACAGTTGGATAGTAGTAAAACTATAATACAAATTATAATTTTCTGCTTAATTTGGTAAATAACCTGGCTGAAATACTTTAATTCTTTAAAGTGAACAAAATAAAGAACAGCCTTGTCAAAAGCCTAAAATAATTATAATCAATTTTCAAAATGGCTCTGCTTGAGGGATTGCTCTCAGCAGCTCCAGTCCATCACAACCCTTAGAAAAACCAGCAAAGTTTAATTTCCCCATTACTCTGTGGCATCTTGAGTTGAACTTAACCATACAATTACTGTATGGAATTGGCATTTTCTCTACAGTCTGGGAAGATTTAACATCTTCTGCATATGCTTCCTCAAGTAGACTTAAGTTCTAACACATCCTACAACTTTTCTCTAAACTTTCAACAAGGATATCCACTGAGAAGGAATCAGGGTAGCCTATGAAACACAGTTAACCAAACCCAAGTTTTAACTTCTGACCATGTTATTCACCTAAAGGGAACCTAATATCAGAAATCAAAAAAGGCATCAGGAGCTAAATACTGCGAAGAAGTTTCTAACAATTTCAAAGACTCTTGAAAGAACATAATTTGGTTCCAAATAAGCTATTTATAAGGATAATAATCGCAATGCAAGTCAACATGAAGAGACTCAAAATAGGTGAAATCCCTTTGGATCAAGCCTTTGAAGAGCTCTCCATCTAATTCTAGAGAAAGTCTTTCAATTTGGCCCTAAACAGACATGTAGAACTTCCTCAATTATCTATTCCACTGCAAGAAGCTGGTATCTTTACCAAAAAAAACAAACAAATAATTCCACATTAGCCTACTAAGTACTTTTAAAGATTATATAAAAATGTCAATCAAAAGCAGCAAGTAATATCCTAAACATTAGATGGGTATGTTATTGATAAGTACAGAAGGCAAATTATCATTTTTGTACAGAATTTTCCAAAGTAACCTAACGCCTAACAGTCATTTGCTGTAAGGGGCTGGATGTTGATGACATCCCTGTATTCAGGGGCTACATCCCCTGTATTCAGGGGCTACAAATTACCTAATTACCTCTAAGTTATAGAGTTACATTCAAAGGCACAGTAAGTGGGATATGCTCTACTTAAAGTATCGGTAAAACTAAAAAAACATATAAACAGAACCTCACAAAAATAAAACCCCAAAGAACCCAAAACCAAACACATGCTCTTCATTCACCAAGAAGTAACCTTAAAGCCAGTGCAGCACAAGAGTCAAAGACACTTGGAGAAGAATGAAGATGAGATTTAATTTTCCCCCATAAGGTGGGCAGATTTTTACTCACTACTGTCCTTTCAGGGTAGCAAGGAAGAGCAAGAGTGTAATTTGTGAGGAAACAACGAGTGCTTATTATAAGGAGGACACACACCAAACCTCCAAATCCTTCAGAGTAGACATTTCCAGCAAGATTAAAAGCAGTCACCTGTTTCACTTTCTCAGCAAGTTCTTTTCCCACATTTGCACATCAGCGGAGAAAGAAAAAAAAGAAAGGTGGAAAAATGACTAACAAAACCAGTAGTGAGATTCAGTGTGGAAATATTGAAGTGGTTAGGTAGAAAAAGCCAGGCTTGCTCACAGCTAGGTAAGTTGAGCTCAACTTCTGCACCTTCTGAAATTTCTTGAAGAGTGTAATATGAGACAGGCATTCATTTCTTCAACCAGGCAGATCAAGGTGACTAAAGATAAGTTGGTTATGCTTATTTAAAAAGAATGCTTATTCTTCAATACCACATATCCTTCAATCCTCTGAGACAGGATTATACAAGAAAAGGAAAACCCCTAAGTCCTGCTCACAATTTGACCATGCTTTCACAAAACTGGCTGTGGTATGCTTCATCCTTCAACTTACCAGTTTTAATTGTTCAACATTAGATATATCATGAATTAACCTTTTTCCACATAAAAATATAACAGCAACCAACTCATCAAGCTGAATGACTACAGGTAGCTCTGAGAAGCAGACATATTAAAGCAACACCATCCCTTCCTAAACATACACACACACAAATATTCACATATAACTTTACAACTTGCAGGCTCATACACTGAGACAGGTAATATAAAAACCCCTCAAGCTACAATTATTCAGTCCCAGAAGCCCCTGATGGACACAGTAGTATGTGAGGAACAAAACCAAGAATTCTAGGGAAAAAAAATTAAATCTCATTTTATTCTGCCATAGAAAACCAAGATCTTCAGTGCACCTGGAACCAGCTTTTCTAGAAAGGCTCAAAGCTGCTTTAACAGGTATTCAAGTGTTATATGTGCTACAGATCTCACATCTTGTAAAATGCAAGTGATAAATAGAATTACTTACCGAAAACATCTCTCTAACCCAAAGACTCACTTAAACTATACTGCATGAGCAGCTTGCCTGATCACTTAAAATGTTTTACACCTTCCACAGCCATGCAGAAGTCCTGGAGAGACAGGAGCAATGCACCTGCACTCTTAATTCCCCAGCAAAGCCCATCCAACACATATACATACACTGAACAGAGAATTCAGTCTTAAAACAAATTACTGTGTCTGTTCAATTACCTCAATATTATACAGAAAACAGATGAAAGAAAAAACTGTTCTAGTTTTCTAAATTCAGTCCGAGAATGTACAGATCCAGAATCTCAAATTCAATACTTACGTGAAGAGAAAAATTACTATCAGGTTACATTCTATTGAGAGACAAAAAATTAGGTAGAAACAAACAAACAACAACAAAAAACCCCAAAATCAAAACAAAAACCCAAAACAAACAAACAAACAAAACCACCAAAAAACAACTCCAATTGTCTGAAGATGCTGGTCTCTGTCCACCAGACAATTCCTAAGATGAATTTCTTCCTTCAACATGTTCTTTCAGATAAATTCTGTGAAATGAAGATGCACATAACATGAAAAAGACAAAAGTTTAATTGTTCCTGGATTCATTGCTCAAGACCACCTATGAAACTTTAAACAAGGCCATTTCTTCAGGAAATGGTGCAACAACTCAACAGGTGTGAAAGTGGTTCTGAGCACATTCCATGTCCTTCAGAGGCACTGCTACTCTAAAGTAAAAGGCTTTCAGCAAGGATGAGTAGTCACTGATCCCAGTAAAGGTTTCTAACATAAAATGAATACAGCAATGGCAACCAAAAAAGCCTACCAAACACTCTCCCAAATCCCATTTTTATACAGTCAGAAATAGTCTGTGACTTTTCTCTCTATAGCCAGAAAACACTCTCCAGTTATTTGAAATCTGTGTCATAGTTTCTAGATCGTAAGTGATAAAAACATATACTAATGAGCATAAATTAAAGGAAAAAGTCTCAGCTTCCTCAAGGTATGATGCTAGTGTGAGGATATTAGTCTCTTTAAAATCTATTAATTTTAAAACACAATGAAAGCAAGGAAAAACCCCACACTTTAAAAAAGTTTCCTACTATTCTTTTGTGGTAACCAAAATAACAGACTGAGGTTTAAGAGAAATTACCTCCCTGTAATGATCTTTTAACAGTTTCACAAATAGTTTCCTCCAGAACCCCTTGCTCCCAAATTCTTGTGTTTTGCATGGTTTTGTTCACAGAGATATAAAAAGGATGTTACTCCCCACCATACATGAAGAAGCCACAGTCTGGATCTCTAGGCTTCTAGATCTTGTGTGCTTTACTTTTAGATGCAAGATGAGGTCTTGCACTATTCCCTAGAAGAGAACAAAGGCTTCAACATGAAGTCTATCACAAGCTGAACAGAAGGATTACAATAGTGAAGTCACAAGGGGTACAAATATCCCATATACTTAATTTTCCCATCATGATTTGTTTTGCTATACAAGGATTCTCAGTGTAACAGAAAATACAAAAAGTCCTTTGTGCAGAGGGCAAATGTAGCTGAAATAGTGCCAAAAAGACTGACATGCTTTTTGCTCCATCTGCCTGCTAAAAACCACAGGAGCAATCAGCCAGCTGTCTCTGCTGTTGGTCTCTAATATACTGAAGTTCCTGAAAGACTAACAAAAGTCCCCAAACCTGTACCCACACGCAAAACCACAGCAAAGATAAAGTAATACTGTTCTCCAGAAGAGAGTGGAAGACAGAGAAGTCAACAGGAATATTGTAAGAAAATCCAAGCAAATTTTTTTTTCTTGTTGTTTAGCAAGGATGAGAGGGCGCCTTATATCCTGCTACAGTAGCAAGTTATGGTCCCAGCACTAGCTCAGTGTTTGACTTGCAGTGGCAGTACTCTTACAATCAGGGAGATTCAGCATCACAGCATTAAGAAAACAACACATGCAAATCACTGTTTTAAGAAGCAATTATCCCATGGGTTTTTTGTAAATGCTGCCACTTTACCAGCAAACTCTAAAACAAATAAAAACCAATATACAGGGTGTGGGGAGGGGGGAGATGCCCACAACAGAGATGCTACTGCCACCTTTTCCTTTTGTAATACAGCAGTGCATTAAATAGGATGAAGCCTAAACAAACATAAATGAAAAGGAAATCTTACAAATGTATTTCGTACCACCTCTATAAAACCATATTAGTTCTACTCTGTTTTCATCTGCATAAGTGAGAGACATACTTAGCCACTGGAGGGCTCTTAAATCTGAAGATGTACATATTGGTGCTCTACTCCAAGGATTTTTTACTTACCTTCTCAGAACTGAGAAGAACAAACAGTGACCCTTCAGCATTTAACACTATCACACTTTGATCTCTAACCCATACACACACTTTGCTTTTAAATACCCTAATCTCCCGTAAAATTCACAGAGTTGTATGTCCTGGTATCATGACAGGTGGGGCTTTTTTGTAATATAGTAGTAAAAGAGCAATCCCAGGTGCCTAATGTTAATGAAACTGGAATTAGGTCTCAAGACTTGGAAGGAAAAAACCCAACATGTATTTTTATTAAACTTACACTCAGTTCTTGTAGAAAAATACTTACAAGGGAACACCAAGACATAACTCAGTCTGTTTTCTTCAGCCCCTCAGGTTCCATATCTTTTAGCTATAGTGGCTACAGATTGTTTGCCACTCAGTTACTGGAAATCAGATTTCTTCCTGGCAGGATGTGTTACAATTACATGTTCCAACACACAGGCTTGCACACTCTACTAGTGATTAGAACTGACTCTCTGATATTTAATACAGACAGATAGCTTGGGAAAGCCTCAGAAGCAGCTCTATTTTAAATTACATGTTCTAAACAGGCACTGAGACAGAGGAAATATGATATAAGACATCCTTGCCATTGATACTAAAAGTAATTTTCAGGCATTCTTTAGGCAAAAGATTGCCCAGAAGGAAAAAATGACATGTTCTTGATAAAGAAACTGAAGGTACCTATTTTGATACTGCTCCTGAAATGTTATATATGACTTGCAAAACTGTGTAAGAAATTAAAAGACAACATACAAGTTAAAAAACCCCAACAAACCACCAAAGCAAACAAAACTGAATGCTATCAACTTTGATTTCAAGTTTGGTAGTAATACTTCATTTACTTTTTGCTACAAATTATGTTTCTTTATACCACCAAATGGGATGAAAATCTTCTCTCAGTTCAAGAACAGCCTGCCTCAACCAGCAGCACAACTGAAAGTACTTGATACTCTTTTCCTTTTTTGCTTTTCTAAGTTCTCTGCTTCGGCAGGGTTGTTTGGGGTTTTTTAAGGTCCGGTAGGTGTTGTGGTTTTTCTTTTGTTTGTTTGTTTTTGGGGGTGGGTGTCAGGCCCTGAATATGCTTCTGCCCTGAAACATAGAACAGATTAGGTTGGAAGGGGCTTTTAAAGGTCAAACTTCCACATGTGCTGCTATTGCCATCCCTCCCATGGTAGAACAAAGTATTTTATTGTGTCTGGCTGCAGATAAAAAAAAAAAGGAAGAGCATATATGTTTCATACTTCTGATGCAGAGGAAATATTTCTGAAGTGGACTAAAATCTAGCTGAAAGAGTTCAGCACTTGCTTAAGTTTTTGGTGGGTGCTTTTTTGCTCAAAGTCAAAACTCAGAAGTTGCTTCAAGTAAGCATGGTGTGTTAATTAGTTTTAAGCAGGTCATAAAAGAGTCATAGTTCACATACAAAGTAATTTAACCATTCACTAAAATCCTATTCAATAGGCAATGAAGCCTAGCAAACTGCTTCTTCCAGAGGTCTAGCAAAGACAAGTTCCAAACACTCCTGAAGTGAAAATGTAAGCATTGACCTTTGTTAGTAAAATTTGTCCAACATGCAACCCACAGCCAAACTGATTTCCCCACTTTGGCTGCCCCCCCTAGCAAATGGAGCATTAAAAATCACTGTCAGAAAACTTAAGTGAACTTTTCCACAACTTGTCCAACCATAAAATGTATTTTCATGAGGAGGAGGAAACCATCATTAACAGTTAACAATTACAAAGAATTACTGCCAATCTATATGCATTAAGCCAGTCTCAAGTCCGTAAAAGTCATCTAACATCTCTCTCCCCCAAAAGAGGGGAAGCAAACGAATGGAAGAGGAAAGGATGGGAGTAAAGAAGGTACACAGGGAGAGACTCCCTTGAATATAATAAACAGTTGTTAGACTTCTAAATTATACAAATCCAGTTGCTTTAATACTGTTGACTATGACAACTGTTAAATTTGTCTACTTGCTAAAAATCTCATATTAATATTTTATTCTGTTACATAATGTTTCCTTCACACAAAGCAGAGTTCCAAAATCTTATACCTTTATGTAATACAGAGCTTACAATCCCCATCCTCAACCTGCCCCCACATTTCACATTAAATTAAGATGAAACTAGAGTACTCATCCTACAGGACAGAGTCTGCCATGTGTCCTTTCATGCCTGCTTCCCTGTTCATTTTTTTTTCCTGCTCTAAAAGACAACTCAGTGCCATTTCTGACTGAATCTACCCCAAAAAAAAAATCTCCAAGGAAAATTTTCCTACTTTTCTTCTTCACCCGCTGCATGAGACAGGAGATAAGCAGTTGAGAAGAAGACAAACTTACAACAAACTAATAGTTACACAGAAACATCTTCAGCCCAGGTAAGTGCAAGATAAAATTGTAAAATGCACACAATAAATGTTTCTGAGAATATGGCTCCTTCTTCCATTGCTTTTCTGGTCACACCCTAATTAAGTCACCTCTTCTGTTGCTCTTTGACTAGCATGATATCAAACAAGGCTGTCAGACGAACACTGAGACTTCAGTAAAGCCTAGAGCCTCTCAAGACAGTATTTATTGACATGAATACTACATGAATACTTTCCTTTAGAGTTTTGATATAGTCATAATGCCTGGTATCATCTCTTCAATGCATCATGGAGACAGGAGGTCCTTACATGACATACATGACAGGAAAACATTTTGGTTTTTGTAAATTGGTTACTTATTTCTTCTTTTGAAGGATATGATTGTTCTGATGTATTCTTGTTGCAATAGTGTGTAACTCTCTTAAGAGACTTCAGAATATGAAAATGCTTGGCTTGAGATCAGCTTACTATTAGCTGAAAACAAATGACGGCATTCAAATATTAAACTTTGAGGTTTACTAGGGAAAAATACAAAACCAAGTTGGGCCAAAAACGTCTTATTCCAACACTATTAATTCTTGCTCAGGGTTGCTCTTTCACGCTCAGGCTTTATAGTGGATGTTGAAACATGTTATGAGTCCCTGCATTTGTATGGGAGTCTTTTCATTCTGTTTTTGCCAGCTACTATTCCCTCAGAAAAAGCACCACACCAACCACCTGTACTTAAAGTACAATTTCTGATAACTCTTCCTGTTTTTCTTATGCTCCTTTTATAAAAAACAGCTTATAAGTCATTTTTTTCCCCTTGAATTTAAGCACAGCCTTAAGTCATGTCCTCTCTCCTGCAACTAGGCTGGTTCCCAGAAGCCTGAGGCTTCAGGCCTGGGACATCTCAACTCTTATAAACTTCGCCATATTAGCTGTATTTGCCAGCTGCTCTTCTCTTCTCATATATAAAATAATCTTTAGGCAGCATATGGCCTTGACTATGTGTGTATGTTCTGGCAGGTTCAGGCTAAAAGGGTTACAGGCCATTTGTCAAGCTGTATCACATTTCCTCCACACCCTTCCTCTCGTGAGTAACCCAACGCCGCTCACAGCTTGCCCCAGACGCCGAAGCACGGCCATGACCGAGTGAAGGCTATTACTTGAACTATATGCTGGTGCACATATAGTGAGTCATGGCTATTAAAATCAAGGGCATGACACAGCAGAAGTTAAATTGATAAGGAATTAACACTTAATCAGGCTTGAGGAGAAAAGCCTGATTGTCCAAACTCACAAGGGGTTCAGCCTTCAGTTCTTGTATGCAACAAACGCTGGAGCCACCACGCACCAGCACAAAAGGGGGGTCATGCTACACCATTCTTCAAATTCATGGGTAAGGAACCCCACATTCCACGTGCTCAAGAATCCTGTTCCAGTCTGCAGCGTGAGATTCTTAACCAAAGGGCCTTGCCATTACAATACAACTAGCCAAGTTATGACCTGCACCGTCTGCCTAAGAAAAGGACAGATCTAATAACATTTACTGGCTTATCTTAGTATCTCCAAATGTGTTACAGGAAAATCAGAGTTTTGTCCATATAAAGTCCTAAGTGATTCAGGGAACTTCTACTGCTATAGCTGTATCCGTCACAAGTCACACTGCCACACTTCTTGTCAACACCTTTGAAAGCAGTGTAACCAGGATGAATTTCCAGTACACTACAGTCTTGCCTTTGGTGTCCTACTTTCTTGGAAGTACAATAGTGCTTTGGGACAACGTATCAATGGATGGTTGGAACTTAATTTCCTCCATCCACAGCTTCACAGACAATTTTATGTACTTCACAATTAAATCCTTTTACCAAGCCAAACTTCTTCCCTTCTAAACAGTGCATTTAAAGTGAGTAAATTGCACATAACAGCAGAAATTTCTTTTCTTATTCAAAACAAGCAAAATAAATCTTTATATTAACAGAGTAGGTATGACAATTGTGAGAGATCACACCAAAAGCTTTTCCAAGAGAATCTCTCTGTTTCACATAGGTCAGTGAACAGGTAATTTACAAGAAATGCTTCAGTATCAGGATAAGAACTTTTTCCACATCTTGGCCAGACACATTTGGAGCAAAACAGAAAATTACTTCTTAGTACATTTAATTATTGTTGAGAAAATTCAGTGAATGCTTCCATATTGGGAGAAAGGCCTTTAAGTTTCAAAACGTGAAATGTACAGGAATTACACTACGAGAATGAGGAAATCCATTTTGTTTACTTAATGCCTCTAAATCTGATCATTCCTTAGACAAACTACACGAGCAGTGACTGAAGTCATAATGATTAAGTACTACACAGTGCGAGAATATGCTGTATAAATCTGCTTCAATATCTACATGGGGAAACATGAAATAACTGGTTTCATAAAGCAACTTGTGAACAGGTGGCTGTGTTTCAAAGCTTTTTGTCCAAATATAGTGGCAGCCTGATGCTTGAGAAACAGCAAAAAGCCTTGTTTTGTAAACCTTCAAAACACCCCTTTTTGAGTCCACAGAGCATATGGCAACACACATGCTGAACAATGAGACATATCAACATGCAGCAGTAGATTCAGGGTTTTCATCCTATTCTACCAGCTTGGTCCTAATTTCTTATTTCAAGTGACTACATAGCAGTACTTGGACAATGAGAGTATAACACAGCGTCTACTTTCCTGATCTTACTGAAAGTTAGTTCTGAGATGCCCCAAAAGAAAGTTTCCCTCTCATGACACAAGACCAAGCAGTTATCTGTAGAAAATACTCTTGCCTTGGGACATGCTATTCTTGGAATTGCTTACCCTTTTTCTAATGGAAAGCTATGAGCTTAAATAAAAGTTGCAAATTACAAAACTTGGCTTCTGAAGATACATCTGTGCAGAAAGTTTGTCCAAGTTATTAAGTATACCATTAAAAGTATTTAGAGCACAATAGAACCAGCCACAGGAATGCCCACTCAAGATAAGCCTAAGTATCATTCCTACACCTCAAGAAGTTAAGAGTTCACCAGTTGAAGCACACATACCTGCTTGTGGTCCTCTCCTCCATCCACTAACATTCATTAAAGTGGAGCAAGGAAGAGCAGAAAACATCTAGGAGGCCACCTATGTCCAGATTTGTACTGCCCGAAAAACAGTCCTTTGGTGCCTCTTGTGTATGACAAAGAGGCATCCATGCAAATGCTACAGAAGTGCCAAAACATAACCAAATCAACTTCTTGGGATCACAATTAGAACCGCAATAGACCTCCATACAATCCTAAACATCCACTG
>VZRE01000360.1:0-11900 GCA_013396775.1 Cephalopterus ornatus
AAGTTCAAAAGTTTACCTGAGGGAGAAGAACAAAAAGACAACCTCTGAGGCTGAAGTAACAGGAAGTACCACCGGGATTGTCTCCAAAATAATGACTGCACCTCGAACTCCACCTTAACTCCACCCACTATGAATATTATAACTAGATGTTGCAATAATATGAATATGCATGTAAAGATGATGTAATCTCTTGCAAAAATTGTATAAATAATCTGGTTGTTCACTGATTGCTTCGGAACCCTTTGTCCAGCACGAGCTGGGGGTTCCCCAACGTTGCCTAAAATAAATACCTAGCTGCTTAAAGACCAAAAATTGTCTCTGAGCAGTTCTATACTGCCTTTTGGGGCATCATGCTGTCCTGGGGGAAGGCTGCAATGCACTGACAGTGACCTCTGCGACTGGGAATCAATCTCATGTCACCTGTTGATACTTCAGCTACAACTTGTTTCCAGCTCCTTTTTTTTTTCTTTTTTCTCTTTTTTCTTTTTCTTTTAATAAATTTACTTGCAAACAATCTAAATTTATACCAAAGCAAAGCTGTCAGTAACGAGTTTTCAAATTATTTGCCTAGAAGTTACAGTGAGGAGTTCAGAAGGATGGTAAATTTTTCGTGTCATAGAATCTCAGAATGGTTTGGGTTGAAGGGAACTTAAAGACCACCTAGTTCCAACCCCTTGCCATGGGCAGGGAAGCTATGTCTTCTGTATTTTTCAGAAAGCTTTAGTTTTTCAGAAAAAAAAAGAGCAAATTTTCATAGGAAACAATCATTGGGAAAAAAAATTGGCATTCTCTGGTTTTTCAACATTTTTACAAACTTTGTTGTACATATCTTTCATTACCTTAGAAGCATACACAGGTGTATGATAGACCTGCACTTCAGCTGTTGCAGGAGTCCTTTTTAAGAGCAATACCTATCTGCAACCCACCCTTCTCTCTTTGAAATATCATTTACAGGTTCCTTGATGGGATTAGGCATCAAATGGGGAGGAGCTGTGGGACAAACATTTCACATCACTTGTCTATAAAGTGTATTTTGCATGTCACCATAGCACAGCTGCGAGCAGTGGTGGTTGGACATGCTGTGCCTCTTCCCATGCCAATGCACCAACCCTCGTGTTCCAGCCTTCCTCGTGTGGCAAGCCAAGCCTCGCTTACCAGAGGCTAAATCAGGATAGCAGGCTCATGCTCTTCATCCTGGCATCGGGGAGATGACTCGGTTGGTGGAGGTGTCAGCCTACAGCATGCTCAGAGGGACTGTGATGATAAGGCGTCAACTTCTGCTAGCCCAGTTTCACTCCTCTGTTCCTCGCTATGCCATATGATTTGTCAGCGTGCACACAGAGTGCAGATCCCTCTACCACTTGTGGCTGCTGTGAATCGGGCTACGTGCAAAGCCAAGGTGTTAATGTGTTCTTCTGGGTGGTGGTGTGGGGGTGGATGCATCGTGGTTGACAGGAGAAATGTTATTTTTAGCAGGAGGAGCACATTCTGCATGTACTCACATGTGTCTTGTCAGTCACAAACCTCAAGCCTATTCCTTTGCCTTGAAGTTTCACATGTCCAAATGCATCCCCTCACAAAGTTCTTAACATGCCAGATTTACTAAAATTTAGGAAGAGCATTCCAGTATTACCAGGGCTCTCCTGACCTCGGCAGACAATAACACCAGCATGTCACCAAACTGTGTCTCAACGATGCTATTTTGGGGCCCAGGCTTTAATCAACTCAGTGCTCAGCATGTGGTGATGTGCAGATCCCCAAGGCACAGAGGAAGTAACGTCACTGCAGTGCATGGGCAGTGCAAAGGTATTGGACAACTCTGATTTTTGCAGTTTTGATAAGACCCTTAGTGTAAGATCCTGGTCACTTGGAAGATGAACCTGTTCCTCTGATCAGCACCATGAACACAGGAACATCAGTCTTATGTTTGAATTAATATGAGGATGAGAACTCACACATCTAGTAGGGAACAAGATGTAAACCCACCTTCCCTCAATTTCTCCTTAAATACCTTCTCTGACCCCAGTACACAACTTTTGACCACCTCACCTGAGCTTCTGGATACCATGTAGATAACTTGTGCTGTATTGCATGGACACACACACATCACTGCTTGAATATTAAGGCATCTTGAACAGCCAACAGACAGAAATTGGCCCATATGCTTTGTACCTTCTTCCCTGGCTAAATGTCTAACTGTGTGCAGAAGGTTTTGAAACACAAAGAGAAACATTCTGTTAAAAATGCAATTACCATTTGTTTTTCAAGAGAGAGTATCCTATTATTTTTTCCAGAGAAGTGAAATTCAATAAGGTTACAACAGAATGTAGTCCAACAGTTACCGTACTTTCAGAGCATTATTTAAGCTACAGAATTTCTTAATGATTAGAAACATATGTAGGAAAAATCACATGCAAAATGAAATGACTGGAGACAATTTTCCCCCAGAACACTTCTTCTTTTCAGACAAGTAACAGCTCATCCACCACTGTGGTTCCATCCATCATGTTGGAGGTGTGAGACCCCCACCCACCCAGGGAGCCACGTGCTCAGGTCATGTAAACAAACAGGCTTCAGAGAAGTCCAAGGACCCATCCTGACTTACACCAAGGAATATTTTGCTCTTTCTTCCCTCTTTGTGTCCATCCCAAAGGAGCAGGGCTATTTTCACCATGGGCAAGCTGGTGAACAGCAGCAACTGCCCCAGTGAGTGTCTTAAGGCCATATCCTAGAAGGTTTTCACGCAAGTGCAGCTGCTGTTTCATGATCCAGCCGAGGTGAGTCTTCATGAACCTAGAGGCAATGACAGCTTTGGACACTCATTTCCTTTTAGGATTTACTTTACTGGATCAAATGAAAAGATCTGTAATTTCAGAAAGCCAGGAATGGGGAGTGCTGGGGCACCCAAACCTCCTGGAGCAAGCTCAAGAAAGACATGGTTGAACTCACTTCTTAAGCTTAAGTTTCCTGCTTGGGGTGATTTCACAGGGACAAAAGGGCTCCCATGGGAGCTCAGGGCTCAAATATATCTAGGACTTTGACTCCAAGCCCCAGAATCAGGGAGCCAAGTACATATTTGCTGCTGTGCATATGTGGTGAATACTAAAATACCTCCAGTTTTGCATCTTTCCTCTCTCCTTCCTCACGCAGACTAGATGGATATATTCTCTGGGTTTTCCTGGGACCATGGGCCTCTCACTTGTACCCTCCTGGCCACAGCAACATTTCTAGCACTCAGAGCTGTAAGACAGGGAGCCGTCACCAGGAATGGGTAAAGTGAAAGTGAGGCATTATGAGCAGCGTGAGTAGACCTACAAAGTGTCCCACTGTGCCATCTGGGAAGGATCCCGGAAGATAGGATGCTCAGTCCCACTCTGCAGCAGGCCAAAATGTCCATTTTCTGCTGTGGTGAAGAGTTTGTGTTCAGACTTGTCAGCCAGATAATTAGATGTAGGTAGCACAAAGCACTGCAGGGAGCTCTCCCTGTGCTCCCGGACCCTGTATCACCCCTGGCTTTTTGGTCTGTTGGCCAAGATTTTATTCCCATCCAGGAGCTGCGCTGGCTTTGCCAGCACCGCGCCGCCCCACACGGCAGAGCCCAGACGGACGCACGGAATGAGACTTGGGGGTGCCGGGTGCTTCCCCCCGAGGGGGCCGAGCCCGAGGCAGTGCCGGCGGCAGCCGCCCACCATCCCCCTGGCAAGGCTCTCCCACCGTCTGCCGCAACCTGGCACAGCCGGGGCTGCAACCCCGGCTGTTCGCACGGGGCGGCTTCCCGCATCCCAGCCCTTCCTCCGGCTTCCCGCAAACCTCCGGAATACTCTCCCTTCTAAGGCGCACCTTTTCAGTATTCACAGAGAAGAGTACAGTCACATATTCCTCTCAAAGCCACAAGGACTTGACTAGAGCTAAAATGTCATTTATGTACATATCACAAGCGTTTTTCTAGGCACAGATGTCTTTCTGGTGCCAATATGCTGTTTATGTACTTATCTGTCACAAGCACATGTCTACATACATATGCCCTGCTGGCAGAGGCACAGAGCATTTTGAAACTCTTATTAGACTGCTAATGAATAATACGCATACAAAGGAGAAAACAGAAGGTGGGTCTATCAGGAACAGCCTCTTTCTTAACTACCTTTTAATTGTAGGAGAGGAAGAAAAGAGATGAATTTTGATATGTTGGCATCTGTGAGGGCCTGCTTAGCAGCATCCAACGCCATCATGTTAAAAGTGGATTTTTCACAGGTTTGGGTATTTTGGGGGGGAGGGGAGGATTTTTTTTTTCTCCTCTTAAAAAAAAAAAAAAACCCACAAAATTTTGACACTGAGAGTATTGCAAATCCTGGTGCCAATGATGTACGATAGTGTGATTGTCACCATGGAATGCTGAAAAGCCCGAGCAGCTGTTTGGCATATTGACAGTGCGAATTCGGAGCGTTTTAAATGCAAATGACAGTATTCAATTGATCGCAGGAAAACAATGGGTCATAGCCTTACCTTTCCTTGGCTATGCTCTGAATAATCAGGCTGCAAATCCATGCACAATAGGGATATTGTACACGTTCTGGGGATTTTGTTCCCCGCATACATGGGGGTCGATATGATGCTTCTTTTGGGCAGAGCTGAAATAGAGGTGCTGCTGCACCGTCCCCGGCACCTCGCTGGGGTGAGGTGGGAATAGGGCATAATTTGCTCCAAATCCACCACGTCCTAAGTGTCAGTCTGTTTTTCTTCACTTCTATCCTTTTCTGCTTGCTCTTTAATCATTCCCAAGGGTGGCTGGCTTTCTGCCTGACTTGTCTCCATTATACCCTGCCGCAATCAATATGGCAAGCAGAAATCAGCAGGAGAAGGCATGTTCTGCTCCCAGTGAGAGCCGGTGGGAGGGAAGGAGATCAGGCCAGCCAGCTGCAACCCCAGCCCGGCAGGCAAGTCGAAATCCAGCCGAAAAAGCTGCCACCAGACGGCTGGGTCCTGTTTCCTTCATGGTGCCTCCTGCCCGGCAGCGAGCAGCAGGTAAAGCTCTCCTTTTCTGAGCCCAGGGAGGGCAGGCAGGAAAACCTGGCTTTTTTTTTTTTTTTTTTTTTTTTTTTTTGGTGGGGGAAAGAAAAAGAAAGGTCTTTCCAAAGCAGAAAAATTCAGGAATGGAGGAGCCAGCCTTTCACCCTGAGCAACTCTGTTACATATGGACACTGCTGAGCACTTTGTGGTTCAGGTAGGTTCATGCTGGTTCAGGTCTCCAAGGTTGGCCGTATTAAACTGAAGGCAGCCACTCTCACTTCTGAATATCTCTAGCCTTAGATTTTTGTTTTCAAGACCAGCATTTCTTTGAAAACAAGTTCAAAAACCATACAGGAGTGATGTGGATGAGGGCATCACCCAGACAGCGCTCTCTGCCCATGGCTTTATCTTACCTCATACATATATGACATCTTCCTCCAAGAATTTTAACTTCGTGAATTTCTTCCCTTTCCTTAGTTTGTAAGCCTGAAAAGGCTTTTCAGGGTCCATTTCATTCCTACAAGCCCCTGATTGTATCTAAATTGCACCAGTGAGCAGTGCTTTTCTGTCTCTTGTGCTTCCATCCACCCTTCTGGTGTTTCAGTCTTAAGCACTTCGGGTCAAGCACCCCTTGGTGGGTGGGTTATGTGCTCTGAGGTGTTTCTGAGTGTTTATGCAATACAACCACTGTAGAAACAGTACTGCAGTTGCCAAAGCAGTTGCTGAGATGTCTGCAAGATATCCATGGACAGATTTGCACCTGGAATCAGAAGGGTAAGTGGAACATCACAAATGGCTGATGCTTCTGTGCTGTCTGAATGTAGAATCTATGTGAGGGCACCAGAAATTGCCTTTTCCAGGGAATTTGCCAACTAGAAAAAGTTCTATTCTAAAAGGGGAAGTTCATGAGGAGTTGGAATTGGAGACAACATGGCTAATGTCATCCATTCATGAACTCCTGTTAGGAAGCTCCACAATTTTTTTCAGGCTTTTTCAATCTTGCCCAGCAATTCCAGATGCCCATACTGCCTCGGTACAAAAATCAAGGGATTGTATGACTAACTTACACCTATTTCACCACTCAACCTTTCCATCTCTGATGGAAGGCAATGAATAAGACCCACCCTCATTATTACCTTTCCCTTCCTAAGATAAATCTGTTTACCTGTAAAACAGATGCATTAAAAACCAATCATCCAATAGAAATAATTAGTTGCAGCATAGGCATGTGATTTGCTCAGCCTCTGGAACGGGGTAATGTCTTGCTTAGCTTGAACTCCTTGCTGATGGATGCTTGGTGAAAGGTCTTGGAGATGATGTACTCAGCTAAATGCTGGGGAGACAGAGAGTGATTACTACAGAGAGACATTGCTCAAGTCAGCTCTGCAAGAAATTCATCACCAGCAGCATTGGCACCACACATGAGCCGCAGCGTATGGAAACTGAACTGTAAAAAGTAACAAAATCAGGGAACTAAGGGAATGTTGCATACCGTGAGCGTGGGGGAATGCATCATTTCCCAGAGGGAGAAACGGTCTTAGCAGGCTTTTGTTTTGTTATAGGAAATACTTGGATGAGGGAATTTAGCTGTGAACACAGAGCCTTTGTTTTCTGGGAACAAAGGGAACCAAACCAACACAGGTTGGTAATGGATAAACTTTCTGTGCTGAGTTGGAGGGTAGAGCCTTGAGCTTGCAATAAAACACACTTGACTGGCCTCTTGTGCCTAAAATTCCATGGCCCAAACAGCTGCCCCTAGAGGGAAGTTTGTAGCTCATTTCTGCTTATTGGTCAGAAGACCACACTAAAATAAAGCCACCACCAAGAGCAAGAGAAGGGGCTGCTGCAAAAGGCTTCTCCCGCTCTCCAATATGCACGTCTGAGCAAGATGCTCTTGATAAACCTTTAAAAGAAGGAGATGTTGCCTTTAGTCTAGAAGGCCACTGCTTGCTCTTTCTGGGAAAGTCCTCCTGCACCGGAACTAGGAATTGGGGTCTCCTCTGCCCCAAGGGCTTTCTGTGACCCCTTTTACCTGAAAGGTAGAGCAGCCTTCAAAAGCTCATGAACTCCCAACAAACTGTTGAATTTCGTGTTGAATATGACAAAATCCCTTATTATTTACAAGTAGTTTAGCACATCTGGAACAAAAAAGAAGATGCCTTGTCTTCAGCTAAATGGAGGGTCTGATCTCATCCTACCAGAAGGAGAGGAGTAACAATAAAACAACTCCACAATCGTCCCTTGCGATGACAGGACTAGTAGAATTTTTCCAGTCCTGCTGGCAAACAGTAGAAGGCAGAAGTCTTGTGGAGACAGAAGGAATAAAAACAAAATGTCTTGCAAAAGGCTAGAAAACTTTCCCAAAGCATTTTTCTTTTAACTTAACCACAAGATTTACAAGCTTATTATTAGTTCCCCTCTCCTAACATAAAAAGAGAAATTTAAAAAGTGTAGATTAACACATTTTTGGATATCTTCCAAGCTCTCAATTCCTCTGCTTAAAGGATTATTTTGACAAATCAAAGATCACTTTTTGGGTGGCCTGGAGAGACGCGAATTTGTGTTCTTTCTGTAGCAAAAATGATCACTTCTAGAAGGGTGCTTAGTTGTGCCTCAGACAAATACAGAGGCAAATCCAGTCCAGCTCCTGATCTAACTAAGAGGCAGTTTAAGAACAAATCAAATCACTGTGAAAGAAACAATTGTCTTGTAATGGAAAAAAAAATTTTATATATATAAATGTATTCACTTAAAGGCAATCTTCGTAAACAGGTTGAACAAGACTATGAGGCTAGAGGAACAGATGGGAAAATGGAACAAACAGATGGAAAAACTCTACTTCTGAAAAAAAATAATCTATTTGTAAAGCTATAGCTACTTTGAATGAATGTTTCAATGTTAGGGAGCTGAGGCATCAGAAAATTCATAACAAGGCCATAAATTCTTACATCTAAGATCAATAGAATGGCAGGTCTTTTAGGCAGGTGAATAAGGTGCTTCCCAAATAGCCATGTACATTATTTATCCATACTTAATGCCTCCATCCACATGGATACTTTGCTGCCCTTTAAGGCTGTATCTTATTCACTTTATAGTTAAAAATTATCTTTCAGCTTTCATTAACCATCACTGGCTAATATATTAAAAGAAAAGGAGCAAGTTCACCTTGCTTTCTGTCATCTAATCACAGGAAAGAAATGGGCCTCAGCTCACCAGCATCGTTAGAAAAGTCCTACAAACAAGAAGGTGAGAAGGAGTGAGCATCATGGCTCAGTTCACTGACTTGATGGGGAAGTAAAGGCATCTCCATTAAATGCCTCCTACCCATCCAGTTGGGTCAGTTCCTGGTCAGCTCTCTGAGTAGTTCCTGTGGGGAAGATCAGGAGAAAAAGAGGGAGGAAAGGTCTAGTGCTACACTGACTCCAGGAGGAAACCTCATTTGCAGCAGCCAAACGATGCATGGGATGAGACGCAGCCTTGTTGTAAAACATGGGCCATGTGTTTTAGTCAAAGAACCACCTCCTGGAGGAATAAATCCAGTGCACGTTTCACACAATATTCCTTGGTGAAGATGGGTGAGATACTTACTGAAAAAAATTTTCCATCCATGGACCAGGTGTCCAGAAAGTCTCCCTGGAGCAACCTCCAAGCAGTGAATAGGATAAGCAACACCAAAAATGCATTACACAAAATGCTAACTTACTCTGAGGACTCGGGAAATGGGTGGTTTGGGCTGGGCAGGCAGTGCTAATAGGTGCTGTTTTATGATCTTGGCTTTAATCCCTCTGAATTGCAGCTTCACAGCTGCGAGAAGGGACAGTGGAAGTGCTCCAGCTCACTGGGGAGATTACAAAGATTGGATTTTTGACTGTGTGCATTCAGCAGTGTGGAAGTAGAAAAGGGTGTGTATTTTCAGCCCAGGGACTGGGATGGGGATATGGTGGTGGCAACCCACCTGCCAACTGTGTTTTCCTCTCTCCCTTATTTCAGGTCATTTCTTTTAAGTCAGTGCAGAGCTTTTAAGGACTGTGTCCCATATCTGGGTCTTAGCAGATTTGCCCACATGTTTTCCTCTGTGTCTTTGGGACTCATAAAAGCGTCTTTAGTGCTCAAGTAAGTTCCCCTTTGAGAAGGGACTGTCAAAGACAGGCACTAATGTCATTAGGAGGTTACAAGGGGGAAACAAGAGAGAATTTGCTACAGATCCTCATTTCCATAATCTTGCCTTGGCATCCTCGTTTGTCAGTTCTTAACCTCAATTCCTTAACCTCCAAATCTGTGGAGTCGTTGACCTTGGGGATTTGTCTTCAAACTGATTTCAAGTTCTAGGCAATCTAAATTAGGCTCCCTGTGACAGAAGACAAAACTTGGTCTTTGCACCCTAATGTGAAAGACAGGCCCAGAGTGCAAGTGAAATCTTGCTATCGTTTTTTCAAACCATCTGCCCATCTGCAGTCCCAGAACAATATCAGTTCGGTGCTGCCTTCCCTCTCTCTCTCACAGGAATAAAGAAATTACCATAAACAAAGCAGATCAAGGGTCTTTTTAAGCCAAATGCAGCCAAGACACATTGCTTCAGAAAGGAGCAGGAGGGAAAAAAAGAGCTGCAGGGGAAGTTTCTTCATAATTCCCATTAACTCCAGTTTGGCCAGTGATGCTGGACACTACGGTGTAATTTGGAGTGGATGGTGCTGTGTCCCTCCCCGTGGGTGCTCTCTTTCCAAGGTATTTCTGTGGCAAACAAAAGTGACTGCCACACATGCAAACATGCACACACACACACAAAAAAAGGAAAAAACCCTGCAGAACTGCTCTCTAACTGTGCAGAGGAGGGAGAATACAAGAAGTCAGGGAAATTAGTGTGGGCACAAAGAGTCTTTTGGTCTCTCAGACCATTTCTGCATTGCACATGGCAGTCAAATCCATGCCTGAATCATGCTATTTATTTCAGGGAGTAGAGCCATTGTGAAAAGATGCATTTATTTCCCAAAGTGTGCTCTGGGTTAGAGAGGCTGCGGCAAACTGGCAGGGCAGCTTGGCACGAGGATTTTCTGGAGCAGCAGGTAGAGATGAACAACGGGAGCTGGACCAGTCCCTGCATGACGGGGAAACAGGGGAGGCAGAGAGATTAAATAATTCAGTGTATGTGTTGATGTGATGCATGGAAAAACACCGGCAGAAGTCACAAAGCTAAAAGCTCATGTGCCTTTTCAATGGATCAGAGAGCAGGTTTTGGGGGTAAAGAGAGGGAAACAGGGACATCTGTGTTGGGGAGCAGCTTGTGCAGTGGTGGCTGCAGAGAGGCTGCCCCCGAGGTGCTGAGAGGGGGAAGGAGATCTGCGGGAGCCTCAGCCTCATTATTTTTATGTTCAGCTGCCTAATTACTACGTGTCAGCTGTCTGTTGGAAGGAACGATGTACTGCAGCCTCTCGTTTGGGAATTTATAGTGATTAATGGGCCTGGAGGGAATGACTAACGAGGAAATGTTAGAATTAGTAAATATGCATCACTGTGCAATGAGTAAACTGAGGGACATGACAAATGAGCCCAAGTATGTGAAAGATGTAAATGTTGCACAAGGACAGCCTTTGGGAGACCCCGGGGACCCGCAGGAACCAAGAGGAACTGGAGGATGGAAGCAACACAGGTGTGAGCCCATGCGTTGACAACAAACCAAGTCAGAAGGACCCTCCAAAGCCTAGACAGATCTGGAGGAACAAATTCACTCTGGCACAGCACTGTAACAGGACTGAAGCCCTGTTTCCCTGTCTGTTGTCTCCTACAGAGCACAGCAAAGAGCACTGTGTTGGGTGATCACAGCAATCAGTTCCCACTCCAGGACCTGGACTTAGGTACTGCAAGACCAAACCCACTCAGTTCATACATTTCCTGTGCAGAAATTGCTTTCAGCTTGACTTGTTCAGAAGAATTTGTTTACAAAATAACAGCTTTCCTGCATGCCAGGGACCTGTAGCTGGTCCAAGACCCATGTGAAGTAACACCTGCAGGCTCAGTCTTACAGGCAAGGACAGTAGAAAACAGGGTCCTCGTTTTGGAGGCTACTTTCATTATATTTCTATATAAGAGAGATTTATAACCCCCCAGAATTACAGCATGCAGGTGTTCTTTAATGCCTGGCACTTTAATACTATAACTCTTGGAAAAATGCTACTAATTTCAGTAAATTTATTAAAACCTGTAAAACCATTCAAATGAACAGGATTAAGGAAGAAGAGCAGCTGTCTTACTTTCTTGGTCTGACATCTCATTAATATCATCTGGCAATCACTGGTCTGCTACGTCTGTGTATTGACAGCATCTGCAGGTGAGAACGTTCCTTGAGCAGTGTAAGGTAAACCTTTGTTGATGTTGCTAAGAAGAAATTAGAACCCCAGATTCAAACGCTCTTGAGTTTTGGGTCATGAAAACCCAGAATTATATATGCTACAGAATACTGAATTTTGGTCTCATTTGCTCCTACCAGATCAAACCCCTCGCTCCATGTGGCTTTTTCATTGTATTTCCAGCACAGCAACATTATTCAAATTTTGCCCAATTGAAAGATGCAGCTGTTTCTATTTTTGGTGCATCCCTGTTAGAGAATAGGAATCAAACAACAATTCTGCACTGTGTTTGGAGATCAGCAATATTCCGTCTGTAAGATATTTTTCACTCACTGGAAAGAGAAGTCAGGGGAGCAATACCTTAGGTGGTTTTGCCCTTTAAATACTGCAAAGCAGCTGTAATGTTATGTTTTCCCCATAATAGACATTTCTGAAAGCTGAAGTAATTTTCAGAGGACATATCTACATCATAGCTAGGGCCATAGTTATCAAGTAGATAATTTTCCTTTTCCAGAATTCCTCGATGCAAAAAGAGAATTATTTATAGGG
>VZRE01000360.1:12236-71243 GCA_013396775.1 Cephalopterus ornatus
GGGAGGAAGGGGGAAGGAGCAGTTTTTTTCTCTGTCTCTGACGCTTTTCGATGTTATCTCTTAGCTGCAGCGGGGGGCGGGTCTTAGCAGCTTAGTTCTCTGGAATGCAGCCAGGATGCGTGGTCTTGCTGCTCACGTTGAGCCGTGTCTCAGACCGTGCAGGGTCCCGTTCAGCAGCAGCTTTCGGCCCTCGGTAAGGGTCGAAGGATGAGGTGTAACCCACGCGTGTGGCACGGTGGCTCTCAGTTCCCCAGGCCGGCAGAGTGCCGGTCTCCGGTGGCTGGCAGGCAGCCGGAGGTGGCGATCAAGGGAGGCAGAGGGGAGACGAGAGATGCGCCGTTACTGTAGCCAGTTGTCTCCGTCCCTTTCCTCTCCCTCATTTTCCAAAATTTTTCCTCAACTTTTGTAGTGTCTAAAGGAGGCTGTACATGGTTTCTTGGCACGTAGCCCTATTCAGATGTTTGAAGAGATATGATAACCATAAACAATAGCAGGATCTTTTGGCAGGAAAACTCCAGCAATAAACTCTGGTGAGGGGTTGTGGCAGGAAAGCAGACAGAGGACTTTGGGTAGGAAGTTTTGACATGCAGAAATAATGGCGAAACATTATTTTTGGCATTTCTGTATTATCTGGTTGTTACACACCCCCAAACCAATCAACTAATTTCCTTTGTGAGAATTAAATAATCTGAATAACTCTTGCCTTGGTTGGTGAACAGCATCTAAAACCCATAAAATAGAGAGTGAGAAAGGAATTTAATAATCTCTGATAGTGTATTGCCATTCAGTCTGTGTTTATTGTGGAGGGCATGAGCTTTAACCCTCACACCTTGGCTGGCACATAGTTTAGAATCATAGAATCATAGGATATCTTGAGTTTGAAGGAGTCTACAATAATCATGGAGTCCAATTCCTGGCCCTGCACAAGACAGCCCCAAAAAAATCACACCGTGTGCCTTAGGACATTGTCCAAGTGCTTCTTGAACTCTGGCAGGTTTGCTGATCACTGGCTGGTCCAGAGGACTTTGAAGCCAGATGGAAGATTAAGACGGCTTAAAGGCGGATTGAATGTACAAACAAGGTACATGAATTTCCTTGTTTGTGGTTATGCAGCAAAATCACCATGGAGCTGGGAGGAGAACATGTTTTTTTGACTTTCAGGACTATGCTTTACCCATAGATCTATGACTTAAGCTTTAAAGAACCTCTCCAGTGAAGTCCATAGGGTGACTTGTCTTGGAAAATACAACTTCAGTAAAAAAAGGTTTAAAACTGTTTCCCTTCATTGGATAGATCTAGTTCCCAGTACCTATGTCATGTAAGCAAGCTCCCGAATACAGCCTGTCTGGTAGTTGTATTTAACTTGTTATCTGAATGTTGCACAAATGGAGTGCTCACTGAGGCTTTCTGTATTGTTATCTTCTGGTGTCCCTCTCGTCAGTTTGACTAAAGTACAGCTGGAGTTACTTCTCTTTTTCTCCCTCCTGGCCACAGCATTTTGCACTTGGAGACATGTGAGCAGGAATCACCTTGTCTTCTGGGCTGCTGCAAAGGAAGTGATTGAGAGGTAAAACAGAAAGGACAAACCACTAATCATTTTTAGGGAGATGAGAGAACTGATCAGAGGATGACTGTGAGCTCCTACAAGTAGCATCAGGATCACTGTGTTGGAAAGTGTTTTAGGGCTCTGAAAGCGACACAGAACCACCAGTGCTGTCAACCTCCAGTTGCTGACTGGATAACCATGATTTCTATAATTATATTTTAAAAGAACAAGTACTTCCCTTGCATGTTTGTAGAGATCAATATAGAGACCATCCACATATCAACCCTCCATCCCTTACTTCCACTGACCCTGCTCCATCGGCACCAAAGTCACTGCAGAGCCCTTCTTTGGTCTCTCCTAAAGCAGAAATGGCAATAGGAAGGACACTACAACCTCCCCTTTCCATAAAAACACTCAAAAAGTCTATTTTGGCAAACCAAAGACCTCCTCCAGTGCTGCCATGGGCAATGGGAAGTATCTCATGGACCCAAACCTTCAGGAGCAGCCCAGCTCCTGCCTTTTTCTCAGGCAGCAATGATGTAAAACATCAAATCCCAGTCTTGAAATTAGGACTTTTTTTCTTTTCCATAGGTCTGTGGCCTCGGCCAAATGCCACTTCCCATCATTTGTAACAGTGCTGTGACCACTGCATACCATGTGAACGATGAGGTCATCCTGCATGAGAAGGTTCAGGACTGAACCAGGGCTCTCACATTCTCTGGTTTCACCACTGGCAAAAGCAGTTCAACACTTGGCTGAAGTGATGAAAAAGAAAACAATTAGCTGAAACATTATAAATACTCTAATTACAATCCTCAAATAAAATATTTAATTTCAATCTTCACGATTCTGGCTTTATTTGGGGGCTGTACATCCAGGGGGAAAAGGATTTCTATTTTGCAACAGCAAAACATGGTGTTTTGAATGTACTTTTTCTGTTGGAAAATGACAGGATGGAAAATCCACAGCTATCTCTACTCATAACACATCATGGTTAGGTGTGTGTGCATAGCACTTAGCACAGCATAAAACATAACATAGCACATAACACATCCAGGTGGGTGTGCATATGGCATGGGCACAAAAAGTAAGTTTTAGAGACAAAGTTTGAGGACACAGAAACTATTGGAAAAGGAGGGTTAAATAGCAGTCAGATCAGATGGTATGAGGAAAGCTGTGCTTTCTAGATCTCAAGGAAAGTTTGCAGGTGACACTTTGGAGATCCCTCTATTTATTGTTGGGTATAGGGAGACCTGGTGAAAGAAAAAAAATTGGAAAACAGACAATACTGAACTCTCAGCAGAGACAAAGTCAAAACCCATCTGATGTTTCTGAGTCAGAAGCAAGTGCAACTGGTCAGACATGCCACACACTTTCTCCCTCTCCATCTGGAAATAAAATGCCTTCCAAATTTTTTGGGAGCATGAAGATTTCAACAACAGCCCCAGCAGAGCTCCCCTGTGCTGCGTTGTTTACTTTTGAGGGAAATTGTTGACTGCTTTTCATTTTGCCACATGTGAGACAAAACAATCCACTATCCTTTTATTCAATAAAATTGTTTAATATTCCAAGTTTCTTGTGTGATTCAGAAGGGGACTGTTTCTAAATGCCAACCTCCCCTGTTGGAGGGTGGAAAATGCCTGCTTCTGGCTTGGTTTAATAGGAGGCTGGTGGCAGATCGGCCTTTCCAAAGCAAGGGGCCTTGGGCAGTGCCAGAAAGAGGTGCCCAACACTTAGACAAAATGGGCCTAAATATCATGCAAACCCAGGGGAGGAAAGATTTTTAATAGATCACCTAAAAAGGCAAAAATTACTTGCCAAAGGTTGCAGCAATATCACAGTTAATGCAGATGATTCTTGTGGTAAACATGGGGAATTAATTGCCTGAAGTGGGTCAGTTATCACCCAGGGAACCACTGGCCAAGTCTGACCTCTCCACCTCACACCTGGGTGCAATTTCCAGCAGCCCAGCCGCTGTTGCAGTGAAATCAAAGCCGATGCAGCCGCTGACTTCTAAGATCTCCGACAGGGAGATCTCAGCTGTGGTTACCAGCTGGGCTGCGCAAGTGGCATTTTCCAAAAAACCCATCTGCCACACTGAGGCTCCAGTAGCCAAGAATCTGCTACTTACTACCACAAAACCGCTCCAGATTTTCATTGGGGTAACTACAAGCATTTACATTTTGGGAGGGATAGAGAAGGTGGATTTTAGAAACTGTTGCTTTCAGTGTTGAAAGGAAATTTTTATCTGCCTGCACTGGTCCAACCCTGCCTTTTTCTCTACTGCTTTCTTGTTTTGCTACTTCATTTTCAGATAGGTGCCCTTGGCTTCCCAGGACTATAGGCCATCTCTTGGCTTTTATCTTTCTTGACATTTTGAATCTGTTTTATGTCTCTAACTGCCTTTGATTTCAGCCTGGCTTCCCTTTTCTTATATTCAAGCTTAGAGGCAGAGGAAACCCAGCTGAGATTCACATCTCCACGGATGTTAGATGTCTCCGGGGTTGATGTCGGCATTGGAGCTAGTGGTCTAGATTCCCTTTAGCGTCAATGGAGAGAAAAGAGTGAGTAAATCATGATTTATCTGAGCCACTTGAGGCATCTGAACTTAGCAGGGGTAATTCCTGCATCACAAGCATCTCTTTTGCTCAATTAACAACCGATGGAGAAGTCAATGTCAGGAGACATGGCCCCTATCCTGCATCATAAAAATAAATTTTAAAAGTGCCTTTGCTTTGGGAGAATCCCGTCCCTTCACAGGTGCCTTTCTGCACCCATTGGCTCAGATGTTTCACAGGCACCTGCCTTCCCAGGTGATGCCATCAAGGTTCATGTACCTGGTCATGGATTTCTGCAAGGTCTGGCAAATCCACCCCAGTTTATTGCCAGTGTACCTGGTGTGAGTTTTCTCCAAGAGGCCACGTGAAACCTAAAATGTCATCAGTGACCCTGTTTGAAGAGTACGGCCATTTATGTGCAGGCAGGCAGGCTACAGAATGAAGGTGTTTTGGTAGAAAAGGGGATTTATCATGATGGATGAAGGGCATTTTTAGCTCAAGAGGCAGCTGGTTTCCCTGCAACCAGATGGCCACAGGGTCCAGGCCAAACAGTTGCATCTTGACCGTGCTCCAGTGTGATGATTACAACTGACTGAACTCAGAGTTTGGCCACTGCGAGAATATTAAACACCCCAGAACTGTTTCTAAAGATTATTAGATTAGTGTAGCACCCAGGTCAACATCTCACCACTGAGCTTAGGAAAACAAGAGGCAGAAATCAACAGCTTTAAAACACATGTGTCAGTGAGAAGCGCACTCTAAGACCAAGACACTAAACCATTAAAACTGGACCAGGATGGAGGTGCTGGAGCCCACCTAACATACAAGGGAATTGTAAAATGCATCAAATCTGAGATCAGATATGGATCCTGGTTTTACAAATGTTCATTTCATCAATAAAAGCATTGGCTACAAACATCTCAAAACCTTCTGGTTGTCATAATTTGGCTTGATACTGAAATTTGGATTTTTGAAGCACCTCTATTACTTCTTCATAGAGATGGCACGTGATTATCCAAAATTACATACCAAACCATAGCCATAAAATTCAGCTTGAGTTGCCCTTATGCTAAGCGACTCCACAACAGATGTATGAAAACCTGCTAATAGTAATCTTTATGTTACTTTAGTAAGACAGCTGAGTGCAGTGGCATCTTGGGAACTTACTGTCAAGTAAATTCCTGTTTTGGGGAGCAGCGGAAGGAAGAGGGAAAGGAGCACGATGAAGGTCTGCTACCTATCTGCTCTGGTCATCTGGAATTAATCTGCAGCTAGATGTCTGTCAAAGCTCCTAAATTCTTTGGGTATCCTAGAGACAACTGAGAGAGAGAATGCATGAAAAGGAGGTCAACTCTGGAAATGGATCTTTTGCACATGAGCAACACGAGCACCCAAAAACCACACCAACAGAAACCACTCACTTTCCTGCAATAAGGCGGACCTTATGCCCATGGATAATATGTACTTTAGGGCTAAATGCAGGGACCTTGATGAGCCATTTAGCAAAGAAAAAAAGGAGTAAATAGGAAGATAAATAGATGTAAAACTACTCTCGCTGTGATGCCTGCAACTGGCTTCTGTGAACTGCATGATACACCTCCTCGGTGCATCCCAATCCAGGGTTCATCCGTGGAGGGAGGATCTTCCCCAATGCATCTGCACTTCATTAGTAGTTTGTAGACTGCTAAATGAGCAACAGACCCCAGCATGAATGTGCATTGTCTGAGCTGGGCTGATCACACTGTGTGATACAAGGGAGTGTTAAAAAAAACTGCCGTTCTTCAGTAAACATTGGAAAAGGAGACTGAAGATTAATTCAAACAGCTTGGAAAACTGAAACGAGAGAAACAAGCTGAATATTTCCAAATATGGGCTACCTTACTCCAGTATCAAGCCAGGAGAACCCTGGGGCATGCAAGCCAACTGAGCTGCAACTCCCTGGATAACAAGGCCTTAATTAAAAGCTAAATTGCACATACATAAAAAAACCCACAGGGCTCACTTCAGCCACAGAGGTCATGAAATCACAGGCAATCATATGACAAACATTAATCCAAAAGTCCAGGGAACGCTGCTCTGCACACACTCACTCAACACAAGCCGCAAAAACACTTCACAAAAATGCCATAATGAGCTTGAGGCTTTTAGTACAAATAAATAAAGCCACAAATAGTAACACCAAAGGAAGAGAGAAAAGGAACCACCAAGGGCTCTGGTCTTCTGTAGTGGGGAGTTGTTCAGTGAAAATGGCAAATTAACTCCAAGAAAGAAATTCTCTCCAGCACTCCCCCCCCTTCCCAGCTCCTCGCTTCCCTGCTTCACTCCCCCAACAGCTCCTGCTAATCTGATCTGTAGGAAAACGTCTTCCCTGCTCCAAATCTGGCACTCATTTTACCCTCACATACAATCAAAACATGCCAACCAGCACTTGAGATGTTTTTCTTTAATACCATAAGGAGCAATAACACACCATGTTCAACATCCCATCTCCAGATGCTTTGGAGAAAAGCAAAAAACCCAACTCATACACCAAATGATGCACAGGGGGCACAGGGAGAGGAATAATTAGCTGATTTATGTAATTCCCACATTTAGCCCTGGTTTTTTTTCAGCACCCTGTGTTGGATGGTCCTGACTCTGACCACCGTGAGCAGCAGATCTCCTCAGACATGCCATGGCACCAGGGATGAGCACAGATGGTCCCACGTTGAGGTTGGATCCAGGAGGTCAGTGCAGGGTAATTTATCTCTCAGAGCACAGCAGACCCTGTGACTCAGCTGCTGTAATTTGGGGGCAACCCAGCTACTTGACATGGACATCTGCTGAGGATCTGCTCCTCTGTTTCTGCACGATGTTTGCCATGGAAGACCAGCAGCTTTCAAGAAAAGGAGTAAGAAAACCTATAAAAGAGCGGACATTTGTATAGGGTGAATCAGAAGCATTGTCCCATGTTGGCAGTGCTGACCCACCAAACAGCACATTATGATGCACGGCCTACCCTGGCTAAGTGTGTATTGCTAATTTTGACTCAAGATCACCACTTAACAAACTTTCATTGCATTTTCATTTCAACCAGAGGCTTGCAAGACCATTTCCTTTGGAAGAAACACCAACGCAAAGCTCAGCATGGTGCTTGTGGATGGTGGGGTTGCCTACAGCAGGACTCCTCTTAGGAGAAGGTTCCCTGCACGCATAGGTCTTTTGCCCAAGTTAAATACAGCCTGCCCTGACAGCTCATTGGATCTCCCAGGTGTGACACGGAGTCACAAGCTCTTGTCCCATGGGACAGGCACACGAGGACTTTCCTGGGAATGAGCAGACCCAAACGACATCATGTATAACTTTTTCCTTCAGAGGGGAACATTCCAGGCTTACACACATGTTAAAAAATAATAATAATCAGATTTTCCCCAAAGTTCCTGAGCTTTACTGGTGGAAGTCCAGGACTTTGCTGAGAGCAGGAAATCAGCATGCGGATGTACTCTGGAAATAAACAATGTCCTCTCAAATAGGCCTCGAAACAATACAATTGAGCACAGTCTGCCAGCAGAAATACACTGGGGACAATGCTTCCCAAGCCTCCCCTCTGCATCCACCGCCATGTGCACGTCGTGGATGTGGGGCTTTTGTTCTGCTCACTGAGATGGGAAGAAAGCAGCCCCAGCAGCACCACTGTCAGGGCCGGATCCGGAGGCAGCACTGAGCAATCCAGCTGGATTTTTCTCTGAGGGTCCAGCCGGTGGGGATGTGGTCACACAGCTGTGAGGGAAGAAGCTATATCTATAAATGAGTGTTGTTCTCCATCTCCCGACGTCAAGGGAAGCTTTGCTGGTGAGCTTTGCCAAGCGCTGAGCTCCGGAGAAGCTCTCCCACCCCACACAGCCCCCACGTGAGATCTCAGCCGTCTCCCTCCCAGCCGGGTGCTGGCACATCTCCACACCCCAGCCCCGAGATGCTGTGATGGGGGAGGGTCCTGCCAAAAGCTGCTCTCCCAGAAAACCACTTTCCATCAACAGCACCTTGTGCTGGACCCCAAATAGATGGTGTTGCATATCCAGGGGACCCAGGGTGAGAGTGTTGTGAGCCCCCTTGATTCATGGCAGCGTGATGGAGAGAAACCATCTCACATGCAGCTTTAATCTCTGATGCTTTTCAATCAACACTTGGTTTTGAGCAGTTGCTCTTTATTTTTGTTACTGACGGGATATGCCATTGTGTTGCTCTCTTTCACAGGGAGGGAGAAGAGATCTTTGAGCCTCTTCTAGAAAACAAAAATAAATAAAATCGTACAGCTATTTGCTTCTGCAAGTAGTTAGGACTGAACTGGAGAAAGGGTGAGGCCAGGAGGAGCAGGTAACCCTTTGAAGCTAAGACACAAGATTGAAAATGCCATTCCCATCATATCCTTAAACAAACCCATGAGAGAAGCCAAAGCCACCCCAAACTTTCCCCTTCAGCCTGCAATTTTCAGACAACAAACCAATCTTTTCACTTCTCTAAAGGAGCAAAGAGAAAGGCAGAGAACTGGAAAAACCCTGTATAGAAATATCAGCTGTTCCTCCTCATTCCCACCCCCAGTTCTGTTTTTTGACAAGTTAAAGTGAGGCCATAACTTATTCTGCTTTGTTCGACAGGGCTAATCACACGTGACTCTAATCACTCATGATGTTTTATTGATTTTAAGCACATTTAATCAGAAATTGGCTCTGAGTTAGATTCCTGCTAATTACTGAGAAGCAGCATTTTGAATGACTTCACAATTGGACTGCAGATTAGAATGGACAATATGTACTAAAATAATGATTCATGCATTCAGCTCCCTGGATTTATTTTGTTTATATTGGATTTTTTAATCTTTAAAGACATAATTCTGCATATGGGCAAGCAGCATTAAAAACCCTTAGCAAAATGGGTTTAATTTAACAGCCTAGGCTTTTGCCAGAGATGGGGTATGTGGGGAACAGTTTATCCCCTGCAAATGCAGTTCTTTCTCCGAAGGTCACTGGACATGCCTTGCCCATGGTGACACCACGCATGGGTGGTCATGGGAGGTGGCAGGCCCCTTTAGCATCCCCACCAAATTCATCAGCTCTGCTCTGAAGTCAGGGTGAGCTTTTCTGATGCAGTTCCTGCACTGTCCCTATTTCCAGCCTCAAACCCAAAATGCAAATGACTCATTCAGGCAAAGAGGACTCAGCTCTGAGTGGTGACCACAGTGAGCAGAACCACCCCAGCTGAGTCCAGCTACCACCTCACTCCTCCAGCTGCTCAAATCTTTCAACAACAGAGGGTTAACCAGTTTATATTTCTATAATTCTTGACTTAAAATCCGCTTTCTCATTGAAAATCAGATTATTGCTGATCACAGTCTGGTAAGAGATTTCTTTCATTTCAATGGCCACAGGTGTCTCATCTCCATCAGTGTCTAGGAGATCCATGTCAAAGCGGCTGCAAATACTCCAGTGACATTGTCCCTGCTCAGAAAGAGCTGTGGCCAAGCACTCCTTGCTCTGCAAAACTTCCTCTGCCTCCTGGAAAACACTGATCCAGAATCAACAGGAAAGATGGAGGTTGGCAGAGGCTACCAGCTATTTGAACTGGTAGGAAAGGAAAATTTCCTTCTGATTGAAAACAGAAACTTTCCATTTCTATCTACGCTATTTTATTTTTGTTGGAAAACAAGAAGTCACACTGGGGAAGCTCCCACAGTTTTCAGCTAAAATTTTCAAGGTTTGAGTTATAAAGTCAAAAATTTCCATGAAAAAAAAAAGAATATTTTTTTCCCCCAACACAACTCTACTAGGAATACTTACAGCCATTTTGCCAGCCAATTGCTTTCATACAAAAACAAGCCTAAATTCAGAATACTCTGCAAAAACCAGCATCTAAAAAACAACAGCTCCAAGGTCTCTTGTTCTGCTCCCACTCCTTTCCATGGGTCTATGACACCACAATTCAGTGGGTGGAACTTGGTCACGAATTATGTGAAACCTCAGTTTCACAAAAATCTGGGAAGTTCACCCCAGAATCACCACTGGCCTCCCAGGGAACAGCCTGCAAGTCTGTGCTCGTTCATCTAGTACTGGGGAGGGGTGATTTTTAGTCCTTGAGTAATGAGGCACTCCTTGGATATAATATGGCAAGACTCCAACCTTCATGTAGGACTCAAACTACAGTTAAGTACAGAGTGTGATTCTGACTCCTGCATCCTTCTCTGCATCCTCACAACCCTCCCCATTTCCCACTGTGCCATTTTATTATCATTGCAGAACAGGATTTAGAGGCACAGGGAACTCTCACCTTGGTGTAACTTCACAGGTTTGCAAAGGGGATTCTGCATCAACTATAAAACTCACCACATCCAGAATTACTGGGTGTAGGTGTTCACAGCCCTGAGGCATGTTGCTTTAGTAGTTTTCTGAATGGACATGAGTGACACAACAGCAAATCTGTGTTCTTTTCACTCAGTGGTTGACTCCAACTTCAGAGTCTTCAGTGAGAATGACAGGCTTGAAATTATTCTGAAGTTACAGCAACTACAAGAGTTTTACCAGATGGAAACCTGAAAAAAGATTACTGATTACTTCTCAGATGCATTGCTCATTTGTTCAGAGCAATTAGTACATACAAACCCAAAAATAGACCCTTTCCTTTGATCTGCTCCAGTTGGATTCTGCACATGATGACCCAGAGCACATATCTGGATATTCTGCACTGAAACTGCTGCAGTTTTCATTCAAAACCCAACCAGTGTTTCACATCTCACCTATGAAAATGCAAATGGAAATAAGTCCTGTCAAAGGACACTGGTGAACATCAACCTGTCCCAACCCCTCATATTTTGCATCTTCCTGGGGGGAAGAATTCACATGCAGGCTCACCTGCAGACTCTAAAGTGTCCCAGCCTGTGCTGTTCCCCTCTGGTCATTTAATCAACCATTAAAAATCCACCCTGGAGTGAGCAGCTAAGGTCTTTGCAGTGTCCTGAAGTCCATGTCAGCCCTTTCTTTGACACCACTAGCTTTGGGATTAGCTCTTTATATATAGTCCAGGGCAAAGAAGGAGGAAGAATAGTTTCTAGGAGGTGCAGATGAAGAGTGGAGTAGATGGGGCACAGCTTGGCAGCAAGTTCCCATGTTTGTGAGAAGGGCTGGCAACAGGACCTTGGATGGGCTATGTCAGGAATACCCAATGCTGCCAAAACAACCCAAGAGAAAAGGGCCCCTGCATCCCAGTTGATTGCTCTAAAAAAAGAAGATCCTCTTACAGTGCAAAGCTGGCTGAACACACACGGGCTGGCCATTTTGCTCAAACACTCCTGAGCAAGAGCTGCCTCATTCCCCTCCAAGTAGCTCCAGCACCTTGACGTGGGCACCTGCCTCTCAGAGAGGTGCTGAGAGGTGGGAGCCAGTGTCTGAAGTTTCTCTGCAGGTTTTCTGGCAAGGCTGAACAAAGGAAGGTCATATGGACCCATTGTCTGTCAGTGCCTGGAAAAGACTTGTTCTCCTTGGGTGGTTCCAAGAGCTGGACTGGCTACATGGCCAGGAGTGAGACAGAGGGTGGAGAAGCTGGTACACTACTGTACCACTCTTTTGGCTTGTGGCAAAGCTTCAGTGCAATAATACAGTCCCAAATAAAACCATCAGCAAATGTTTCATCTGCCCCAGCAGCAGTGCTGAGTCTGGTCAGCAGATGAACCAGTGGGGTCATGGCCATGTTTCCAGCTGTACATTTAACAAACCTCGTTTTTTATGCCGAGCATTAGCACTGACATTCTGCATTATAAATTAGGGCAATACTGTACATTATTTCCAGCAAGGGATTAATTAAATCTCAACATGCCTGAGAGGTAACTGGTATAAAGGAAGCCATTCATTTCAGTGAGATCCAAGTTAACAAGTTCCTCATTTGCTTCTAAACTTACTCCATGGTGGAGTGAAATGCAAGCTGGGAACTATCTCTTGCAAATACTTTAAAATGCCTAATAATGATATAAATTAGCTACCTCCAGAGTTTACACGTGCCAACCACTGCTCTTTCCTCTTCAGGTCCTGAAACAGCCTTTGCTCTGAGTAGGTCCCAAATCTGACAGCAATGTCCCTGTCAGCATACTGCCCAAATGACCTCTGCAGAGCTTTGTTCCTGATGTTCCTTGGCTGGGAGAAAAGGAAAACCCTGTTTGCATCTTAATGTGGTGAGAGGAGACAAGGGGGGACAGGACTGAGTGTTTTGCTCCAAATGGCTGCAAACGGGGGGTGTGAAGGACACTCAGCAGGGATGAAGGTGGGGCAGCAGAGCCAATGTGCCCTGGAGATGTGAAATGGGAAGCCACCAGCCAATGTTTTTTGGGGGATTTTTCCCAGGAAAATAGTATGTCTGCCATCAAAAAGCCCAAGAGCTAAACAAAACACTGACTTCACTACTACTCTTCACTGGCAAAACTGCTCACAGATTTACTCATTGTCCTCTCCTGCCTGTAGTGCTCATGCCATAAGCACATGCCTATGGAGAGACCTGGGGATCTCCATGCCATTCACCACCACATGGCATTTTCCATGATTTCTGGGCTTTTTCTGGGGCAGCACAACAGCTGGGTTTGCCCACAGCTGCTCACTTTGCTTTTTCAAAATCTGCTGTTCCTTGTTTGAGCTTATTTAAACTCGCTTTCTTCCTGTTCACTTTTATTCTGCTTTTCGTCATCAAAGTCCTGCTTGGGCTGATGAGGGATTTTGAGAGCTGGAGGGTTTCCATGGGTCTGGCTTGTATTAGAGGGGGTCAATTTCCCAACCACCGGCTGAGTTTTAACATTCACACTCTCCTTGCCTTGCTGAGGAAAAGCAGGGGCACACACACAGCCTCCTGCAAAGACTCCATTTCCAGCAAAATGAAATCAAGGCAAGGGAATTTTGACAAGAGCAAGAGAGCAGGCTGGGCTGGAGAGCTGCTGCTGGTGTACTTGGAGTTGAGTTTTTTCAGCCTGACAATAATTTCTGCAGCTCACCCTCCATCCTCTTCCCTCTTTGCAATTACAACCCCAAGCCCACGATGATCCTCCCTTGCAACTGCAGCCTTTGCTTCCCCCCCGCCACAACGGGGGCTCTTGCATAGCCCTGCTGATTTAGGGCTGGAGGTTTTTTAACCTGTGGATGAACACTGGTGGGACACATTGAAATGAATTGGAGAGCACAGTTTTTGCTGGACTTTTATAAACTATAGGTGCAAGGCATATCCATAGGACTGAACACCGCTGTGGTCTTCACAAAGCCTACACCTTTGTGTGAAGAGAAGCAGAAGGGTAGGTTGAAGTGACATTCCTAAACCAGTACCAGTGGCACAATAAAAATATAATAAAACCCAGAAATCTGGGTTTTGCTCTTCAGTGTTTCAGTGTAGCTCAAATTAATCAAAGAAGTAAAATGTGAAAACCAATGGGGGAAAAAAAAAAAGAATTGCATAGGCATGAGATACCCCATCTCTGGGAACGTTGAAGGTCAGGTTGGGTCAGGCTCTGAGAGGGGTTGGTCTAAAAGGCCTTTAAGTATCCCTTCCAACCCAAACTTCCTATGATAATCATCCCATACATTCTACTCTCATTGACAGCCTTTCATAATTTGGAGGAGAATTTCCTCCTGGTCCTTCTTATGGATTAGGGTCCATCCCATAGCCACCTAGGCATTTGCAAAGCCAAAATCCATGGATGATTTCCATGTAACACAAAACACTGAGCAGTGGGCTTCCTGGTGGGAAAGGCAGCGCTGAGCCCTTTGAGTGTTCACGTTGGAGATGAGCTCCCCCATCTTCCCCTCCCACCGCCACTGTTACAGGCCCGGCTACACAATATTAATTGCTGTTACCCGTGTATCTCATGTCCAGTGGATATTGCCTTTTAATAAGTGCCATCACGCAATTAAGCACCAGCAGCGCGAGGCAGGAATTCTGTAGCACCAGCAGTTTTTGCAGGAAGCCACAAGATGGCGATGGAATAGAAATTTCCATCGAGAGAAAAAGCAGTTTTGGGTAAGGGAGAAAGGACTGAACCCCTTGGATGCTGAGCCTGCAGCCAGAAAGCAAAAGCAGGGAGGTGTGGAAATTTTATGTTATTTTCCATCTTTTTTTTGGAGCATACATATACTTGTTCTGCATTTATGTTACCAAATATCTGAAGCATAGCAGAGTTTTCCTTTTTCTTTTTTTTTTTTTTTTTAATATCAGTAGCTGCCTTGAAATCTCCTGTTAGAACAGCAGCTTGATCCTGCCATGACCAAGCAAGTCAGCACAGAGAGGTGGTAAACTGAAGCCCTTTATGGCTGCATAAGAGCCATTAAAGAAAAGGTATCTTTCCTTTCTCTAGCAAAATGCTCCATTTCCCAAGAGATGCGTCCATCATTGATCCCCACACTGAAAGAAATTTTCACACAAAGGGAAAAATTAATTAAGATTTTTAATTAAAACACAGAGAGGCATGGAAAATGGGGAGCTGGCTGATGCAGCACAGGCAGTTGCAACCCCTTTAACCTCTGAGCTCACCCCTTCCCCCAGGATGGTTTGATTGGGATATGTAAGGTGGGATGAAAAAGTGTGACTTGAATGTGCAACCAGGAAGTCAAGATAGATGTAAATACTGCTAATTTAAAAACCCTGCTTTATCACCTTGTTTTTGCTTACAGTCTTTCCGCCTTATTGTAAACCTGTCTCTATAGGCAAAGGTAAAGTCCTTTTTATTTAATGAATGAATATTCATAGAATGGTTTGGGTTGGAAGGGACCTTAAAGATCATCTAATTCCACCCCCCTGCCATGGGCAGGGACACCTCCCACCAGACCAGGCTGCTCCAAGCCCTGTCCAACCTGGCCTTGTACACTTCCAGGGATGGGGTAGCCATAACTTTTCTGGACAACCTGTACCAGTCTATGACCACCCTCACAAGGCCCCATGGTTGTTCCTGTGATTATTCTCAGCACAAAGGAGTGATGGTAGCAGTTTTATACACAAGGAACCAAATCAACAAGTATTGCACTGTTTTCAAAAGGTTGTGAGGCAAAATCCAAGATCTATTTCCAACATCTCCATGTTCCCTCTAAAAGTTCTCAGTGATTGAGTACTCAGATCCTAAAGCCATCAAACAATGATTTTTTTAAAATATGATTTTTTAGCATAATCCCGTAAACAAATTGTCTACCACTTCTCTGGGTCTCTGTACCCCCAGCTCTCACCGTACAGGGCATGGGAGCAGCATCCACTTCCCACCAAGCCCTTTGGGTCTACACAAGGAGAGGATGGCAGTTTTCACCTATTTTCTCCAGAGTAGCAATATTTCTACTGCCAACCCAAATGTGCGGACCTGTTGAGCTGAATGAGAATAAAGCTCCAAATTTTGAGCCCTTAATTCAATTAGGATTTGCACAAATGCAGCTTCAAAGTGCCCTCATGAAATTTTGCCCTGCAATTTAAAACTTCCCTTTGCAAATCTGCCCTTTAGGTTCCTGCTTGGGAAAGAGATGGGAGACAGCTTGAGGAGATTCATTTTTCCTCTAGTTTATATATAACTTGCTAAGCTTTTTATTTTTTTAAATGAGCTTACTATGTCCAATTTAAGTCAAAATTTAATGATCCCTGCAGTAATTCATTTAAGGATACAGCTTCAATAAATGCCATAGCATAAGTCAGGGAATAACTGTCCTTGTCCGCAGCACAATGATTAATCAACTTTATTAAAATTAGGATTGGCTGAGGAGATTTGCATAATAAAAGAAGACTCAGAGCTTTCTCCAGAACTAAAATGGACCTGAGACCAAACTTTGTGTATTTCCTCCACACTTTCCCAGAGCTCTTCGCTTCGTGTAACTTAGAAGGATCTAAGTCCAGAGTTCATAGTTGGGGTCATGCCTGGAGGTGGGTGGTAAGATAGTCATCCTAAAAAGGGTTAAAAAAGCCCAACAGTCCTTAGCACAGGCAGGCTGGTTGCTTTGTACTTTGGACAGGAAGGGGGTGTGGGAAACATCCTCTTTCTGGCAATTTAAGTGGTGCTTCTCAATGCTTTGGTGTAGGGATGCTTTCTGGATGAGGCATTAGCCTTAGAGCAAGCACCTGGGGTTATTTGATGCTATTTCATGTTATTTTACATTATTTCATGTTATTTTATGTCTTCATCTCCTCCTTCTGCTGGCCAAGGCCCTGGATGCCTATTCTGCTTGGGGAGCAACGTGTGTGGATGCTCTGAGGGGCTCAGTCCCCTCAGCAGGCCAGGAGAAGCAAAAGCAGCCCAAGATGCTCAGGGCAGCTCTGCACCCCTGGCTCCAAGGGTAGCCCCCTGCCATGGGCTGGCCACAGGGCCAGCATGGCCCTGCTCTGGGCTGCAATGTCCACTGGACCAAGCCCCCATGGATCCCCCGTCAGCACTGCAATGACCCAATACGTAACATGGCCAACCATGAGGGACCAATTAGATTCCTGGATCCAATTAGCAGCAGCTGTGATTTGTGTGCATCCCTCAGTATGTGGCTGCGCTGAACCTTCCCTCCGTTTCAAATGTCCCTGAACAGCACAGGCAAAATGAGGGGAAGGAACATTTGTTTCAGGGTTTTTGAAAGCCTTTATTATGATGGACGAGGAACCTTTTACATCATTCACCAACCTGCAAACAAATTAGGTACCTTCATCACCTTCTCCTGATAGCAGATCTGGCAAGCAACAGCCCGACGAGCTGTCAGGGAGCGGGTGGGTGCACAAGTGTTTCATTGGACATCATCGACTAAGTTTGCTGGAAATAAAATATAAGTGAAGTCAGATGCTGAGGGCTTAAGTGTCCATGCATTAACCAAGATGGTTTCCATCTCGTGGAGCAATTTGGGCTTTGGCCATTTGGGGCAGAACAGGGATTGTTATTCATTTTAATGGATGCCGGGCATCCAAATCCCTCTGGTGGGATTGAAACATCTCATCCCTAATTTCTATGTGTTTCAGTCCCTCACATGCAGCCAAGTCCTGCAGGGCACTCCGGGAAGCCTGGTAAAAGTGTTACTGGTATTACCTATAATGATCTTCAGTTTCATTGAAGAGGCCAGAGTAGGAAGAAGAGAAGGAAACGTCCAGGTCTGTTGACAAAATGACAGGGAGATGAATAGACTTGGCTCCTTTTCCCCCGTCAGTGGTCACAGCCCAGAAATAGAAGATCCCATCAACTGCAGCCTACCAGAAACCCTGTGCTCAGGACTTCACACACAATGAAACAGCAGCACTGCTGGCAGAAGGAGGGGACGATGCAGATTAGGATAGGTCCTGCTACTGTTGATCCTGGTGATTGGGAGCAAGGCTGTGATAAATGACTGGGAGTTCTGTAGATTAGCCCAAGAGATCAGCCTCTCTTTCCTGCATTCACAGGGATTTTAATAGCAGGCCTGTTCAACAACTGTATCAACAGATAATGGAGTGGATCACCAGCTCCAGTGCAAAGGGAGAAGATAAAACCACTTTACAGGGTGTTTTAGAAAAACAGTCAGCTAGCTGAAAAGTATTTGTTAAAAAACCAGGCACAGTTGGAGAAGTGACTCCTGCAGATATGCATAGCCTTGACAAAACTGTTTAGGCAGAGGCACTAGAAACAAGGCCCTGGATTGTTTTATTGCTCAGTAAACAACTTGGTGTCTCATTGCTGGCAGTGCTTGGAAATCACAGAATCATTTGGGTTGGAAAAGTTCTCTAAGACCATCGAGTCCAACCATTAACCCAGCAGTGCTCTGTTCACCACCAACCCGTGTCCCCTAGTGCCACATCCACATACCTTCTGAACACTCCCAGGGATGGTGAATCCAACACTTCCCTGAGCAGCCTCTTCCATTGTGTGACCACCCTTTCAGAGACGAAATTTTTCCTAAATAAGCCCTTCTACAGGCAGCCAGCAGCCAGTTGGATGCTGGACATGAGCGTGGGGAGGAGCTGCAGGTAAATTAGGAGAGCAGGAAAGGGTTTGAAGGTTTCATGACATCACTTCAGATCAGTCTGTCTGAGAAAACTCAAAATAGTTTCTCCCTGTTTGGGTGAAAAGAGAAGGCAACTGACCTGGCAGTGGCAGTTCCCCATTCCTTCTCTTACAGGAGGTTCAACCTGTGTTTCCTTGGTGGGGAGCACGTAAAGCTGGGCAACGTTATGTGTAGAGGGGAAGGATAAACTGAGTGTTATTTTCCATGGAAGAGGAAAACTCCACAGAATTAAACTTGATCCTTGGAAGAAGACAAATATGTTTGAAAACCCAGCCCAAATGCTGAAGTCGCATTAGCTGACTCACAGAGAGGAAGAATAGTTTTGTGGTTAAGGCACTTCACTGTGATCTGTAAAATCAGGGTTTAATTCCATTAGCCCCAACTTCCCTGTGTGCTCACAGACAAATCACTTCCTATCTGTTTGCCCAGCTCACTATATAAAATGAGGGTGACAGCTCTTTTTCAAACAGATAGTCCTTACCACTAAGAGACTGCAGTTGTGGTAAACTCTATATTGTGGATTGAAGCAACAAGTTTCAGGAGCCTGTTGCCCTGATAATGATGGCAATGTTTTATTGTCCTTCATGGAAGGAGATGAATTCCTCACTTGAAAGCAGAATATTGTATCCACAATCCATTCCTCTTTATGGGTCAGGATTTGAAACCAATTCCTGTATTAAAAGAAGTGAATCACAGCACAAAAATGACTTAATTAGTTTTGTAGACAGCCAATGTGAGCGCAGAATACCCCAAGCGAGGGTCCTCTCCAGCCAAACACCGTCCTTTAGGGAACTTGGCATTCCTTCCAGGCTGTGTGTCAAGGAGACTGAGCAACTTTACATCAACACAACATGGGTTTTCCTTCTACCAAACTACTCTGCAATCTGTAATTTTTAACCTCACAAGTTTGAGATTGTACCTTAACATTTGCAGGAAGCAGATGGCTTCTGCATACTGCCAACCTGTTGTTACAAAAGCATCTTCCAAGAATTGTTTTCTACCCACAGTCGCTAACCATAATTAACCTTTCATATGATTTAATAAACAGCAAAAAATATTTGCCATCTCATATTAATAAAGAGAGCTCTTCAGGACATGTTCCCCCCTCTTCTAGAACATGGAAGCTGCAGTAATTTTTGTGTGTGCTTGTTTTATTGCCTTTCAAACTATTTAGGGATGCAGTTTACCTACCCAGATTAAAGCTGTGAAAGACTGCAGAGCAGTGGATGAGCAGAGCACCTTCTGGCATGGCACAAAGTGACCTCTTATTTGAGGAAAAAAGCCAATCTAAGTGAGAAGAGCAACTGACTGCAGAGCCCAGAGACAGCCACAGCCATATCAAGGCAGCCAGCTGTATTTTACACCTTTCCCACACTCATAATTTTAATGCCTCATGCAGTTTTAAGTGATCATAATAAAGTCCTGTAGTACTTTGACCTTTTTTATATTGGGAAACTTCACTGACTTGTCATTTTTGGATGGAGGGCTCTCTCTATATATACATGCCATTGTGACAGACACCTCCAAAGTGTCTAGGAGACAGCCAAGTGCAAAGTGGGATATTACCATGATTTCATTAATGAATGAAAATGAAGATGTTGGATAAGACTTTCCCCATATTATGGGGGAAATTAAATGACAGACATAAGTAAAAAGCTGGCATGGGGGATCAAAGCACATCTCTCCATTCCTGATGGGGTGTTTCTTTGGCTTAGGACATGGAAGGCTTTCTGAAGAGCTGAAACTATAAAAGAAATATTCTCTTAGTTTAACCAATTTCTATAACATGGATTAGGGAACACTCTCCCTGCTAGGACAAGAGAACTTCTTCTTCAATTAATATTTCTTGCCACTGTTAAGTGCTTATCATCCATTAGTATAATGATGCACCTTTAAAATTACAAATACAATTATAATGATAACTGCTTGGCTATAAAAAAAATAAAATAATATACATACAAACACTGAGCTGTAGCCCAGGAACTGATTCCAGGAGATGGCCCCAGGTTTCTGCTTTCTCCGTGGTTTTGGTTGTAAGCTGGAGTTCGCTGAATGGTGTTTCATTTCCATTTATTATCCATATGCTGCCAAGATTGAAATGGATCAACTTCAATTAAGATGGATGTACATCAAATTAATGCAAGCCTAAGGAGACTGGCTTTGCAGGTGAAAATAAAAAATGATAAAATGATTTAAAAAAATTGCTTTCTGAAGCTAGAAATAAAACAAGAAAAACAAAAGATCTCAGAGACAAGTATTTTTTTTTTTAAACTAAGGATAAAACTTTTTTATAAATATAATATGCACCTGAAAACAACCAAACAGCTGCAGTGTTTTGTCTGCATCCCATTACCATCTCAGATATTGACTGATATATTTGCTTGCCTGGAATACAGTAGAAAACCACCATTCTGTTAAAGATGCCATTTCTTTAACTGTTTTCAGTAGCCATTTCTCTAACTACTTTCAGTAAATAATGCTTCAGTGGATACACTCCTTACTCAACTTCCTTTTGTGATAATTTTGTCCTTGTCTTGGTCTAGCTTAGAACAACTTTTAAAACAAATATTCCCATTGAAAAAAATGTTATTTTCTTCCAGAGGTTGTGAACACACAAAACATGCATTGCAATATTGACACACATTTGAAAAATGCAAATACAGCTTTTACTTTTGTAGAGCTCAGTGAGATACAGGGTAGAAGAAATCCAGGATCAGTAATCTTTCATATGTACCTTACCTCTTTGTATGGTACCTTAAGGTGCCCTCTCCAACTCTGAAAATTCAGTCTGGTGCTGCTGTTGTCCTTGCAGACTTAATTTCTTAAGCCTCAACTCCAGTTTATAAGGTCTGACCAATTGAATTTAATTTTCTTTCCAATTCAGTTTTAGATTCAGGTGATGATTTAGCCTTTGACCTTCTGAATTTTCCTTTTCCTGTCCAATGTCTCAATATTATTATTATTTTAATATAAAAGGTTTTTCTTGCCGTTGTTTCTTGTTTTGCTTTTTTTGGTTTATTTAGCTTTTTTTTTTCTCATTTTTTTCCTACAGGACGGGTTAAACAGTTGCTCTGAGCACTTTTTGGATTCATTGGATCGGACTCAAATCCATGGGACAAACATTTTGCTGCCACAAGAGCCCCAAGGATCTATAATCTGCAGTTCCTTTCACTACCCTGGCAGCCGTTTTGAGCCAGGATGTGTTTGATGGGCTTCTTGGAAGAACACGTTTTCATTCAAGACTTGTTACAGCAAAATCTGAGCAAGGTCTGTGGTGGTCTGTGTCCGAAGGCAACAAAGCCAGCTTTCTCCTCCGCTTTGGGTTTCTTTTCAGCATTTACCAACTTTGTCTCACAACACCCTCGAGGAGGCAAATGTGCTTTTTGTTCCTTTATTAACAGTCAAGGGAAGTGGGACATTAAAATCCCAGTGGTGCAGCAGGAGGCAGCCCTGGGGGCGCCCTGTTGGGGCGAAGGGGGGGTTTAGGTCTGATGCTTTGGGTACCCCCCAGCCCTTGCTCACCTTACCCAACCCACTCTCCTCTCACAAATTGATTCCCTCAAAATTGAGAGCCACAAAGCTTTGGGATTTCGGCTTTGGCGGGAAGGCAGAGGATTTATTTGCTTCTGACCTCTTTGGGGAATTATTTTTTGTTCCTTTCCAGCCAGCACATGGCCCTGCCATCACTGCCACCCCTCGCCAGTTTTAAGGCATTTATATACAGATCCCTGTGGAGGAAATGGGCTCTTTTTGTCCCGTGTTGCAGATGGCAGCTACGAGAGAGGAAGATTTATGTCAATTGCCCAAGTTCACCCTGGAAGTCTTTGGCAGAGATTTTCACCTTGCTCTCCAACCTCTTGCTACAATTTGTGACCATCGTTCCTGGCTGCACTTCAGCCTGTCCTCTCTCAAAGCAGGGATAAGGACCATTGCCGTCTTTCACCCCTTATAACAAATCTCACAATATTTTATAAATATTTTTTTTAAAATCCGTCTCTTTGAAGTGGTTTGAGAGCGTGTGAAACTCTACGTTCATTAAAAGGAAAATTAAAGTTATAGACAAAAGGCTGAAACACTAGACGCTGTAATACTAACAGAAACAATTCAACATTAAAAAAACAATCTGCTGCTCCAAGGGTCATCCCATGATTTACATGGAGTGATTCATGCTTTTCCAGCATAGTTGCTGGGCAGACCTATGTGGGAATACTATGTGGGAATACTAATTTCAAAAAGTATTCAGCTCCTCATCAGATGTTGAGGAGTATGGCACGCTTTCATTTCTCCTGCACATTAGCCAAATTAAATCAAAATAAATATCAATGAAAATATTGCACAGGACATAAAACCCCATCCATTTGCGCTCTATCCATATGCTGCTTTACGAGATGCTGGGTTCCTCTCCTGCTCCGCTCTCCGCTGCCAGCCCCGAGAGCGCAGCAAGGCGTGGAGTCCCCAATGTGCTTTAGGCATTCATCCCTCAAATACTGCACCCCCGGGCCTGCCTGCATTTTTGTTCTCACCACGTCTCTTCGCCAGGCTCATTCCTGCCCGCAGGCAGCAGCCGTGGCCTGGCTAACGCCTGCCAGTCCGGCTCCAGTCCCAGCCGCGGCGGGATCAGCTGGAAGGTGCATTTCTGCCAGCAAAAAGTACAGTTGCTAAAAGGTGCTTTGTTCATTGATTATCTTAGGGTTGGTAGGGACACAGCAAACATTTCCATGTCCAGGAAGTTCTTTCTTAGGGCTGCTGGCGTGTTCACACCCCGTGGGGTCCCTCGCTGTACACCTGCATCCGAGATGCCGCGCGACCCGCAAAGCACGGAACGCCCGCTGCAGAAATCACAAAACACAGTTCAGGCTTTAAAAATGCAACAAATTTGCATCGGCTCGGGAGCAAGAACAGTGATTCCTGCTTTTAAAACTGGTGCAGTTTAGGGTAATGTGATTAGAGATTCAACATTTCCCCCTCTCATTATTATTTAGCTTCCTCATTTGAAAGCTCAGGTTTGAGGGAAGGGGGATTGCTTGGAAATTACAGATGCAGCCAGATTTCTTCCTTCCCCTTTGACAGGGCAGCGCTGATGGTTATTGTTCTTTTCTAGCTGCATTACGCTGCCCTTGATTTTTGTTTCAAGCAGTCTAATGGCATGATGTCAAATCCTGCTAATTGGTTTAGGATTAAAATGCAGGGCCACATCACTCTCTTGATTAACCAGCAGCAAAACTGCTTTTGTGTAACGATCGTTTCAGAGGAGAAAGAAAATAAAGCATATAAAGGAAGCTTCAGGCTTTTGTCAGTAAAAATACATAGGAAACTGCTTCTTTTTTTATTTTTTAAGGGAAAAAAAAATTGCCACTGTGAGGCCCACTAAGTTTTGACTTGCAGCAGTTAAAAGGCAGCCCTGCGGGAAAAGATCGCTTCCTGAGGAGCAAGGACTGTGCTTTATCTAGCATCCAGCCACTCGCTGCGCTGCACCGGAGCATCTATGGCTGGACCCGCTCATATTTAATAAACCAGCAACAAAAAAATCAATGAGAATGTCTCAGCCCCGTTTCTGGCCTCTCTGACTCCCAAACGACTCCACTCCCAGCTGAGTTTGCACCAGGATACATAACCCAAGCAAGGACTTGGTGAGCAGTGCAGAGCCTGGGAGCTGCTGGGAGCTGCAGGCACTAATGGGAAGCTGAGCAGGATGTGAGATGCCAGGGGCCATGGGAAAGAGTCTGTATCTGCAGCATCCGCCCGACTCGTCCCAAGGACTCAGAAATCAATTCTGCATCCCAAGACTGGGCTGTGCTTGCTGGGACTGAGCTCACCTGTTGGGTAATGAGCATAAAGCAGTAGTTTTTCATGGGGGTTATTGGGAGGGGAAGGTGGGAATGGTTCAAATTAAAATAGTAGAAGCAACACTACCACTACTTTGTTACCCCTCTGCTATAAAAATATACCCCAACAAACCCACGAGAAATCCCACCATCAACCCTCAAAGATTCTCCCTGCTGCACTGTTTAATCTCTTTGGCTCCCGTTTTCCCTGACCAGCTGAGGGATTTAATTTCCAGGGAATTAGATGTCCAATTCAGGGCATTGTTTTGGGAACTGTGCACACGATTTACCACACACAGTCCTGAAAGTCACTGTTGGACCCAACGCTCCCCAGCACGCTCCAGTCCCAGCCCCGCTCTGCCGGGAGGTGAAAGGGACTTTATTGGGAGGGTTTTGATGCATTTGGCATGTCTTTGAACCAGGGTCCCCCAAAGGGAGAGAATGAACTCAGGCAGAGAAAGAAAAAGGAAATAAAAGGGCCCTTCCCATCTGCCTGGCTGCATTCAATGGGGAGCTTTTTAAAAGGTATAATAGAGGTTTGTGTGTTCCTGCTGAGATTTGTTCTGGTCAACTTCTCCAGGGCGCTCAGACAGGGCAGTGTGCTGTGCCCACCTTCCCCCAGCATCCCCAGAAAGAAATTATGGTGGGTTTTTTTTCTAATTACTTTTTCTGCTGCAAAATTGTGTCTTCTGCACACATGTTGCTCTCACACAAAAGCAAACCGAGCCACTCCCACTGAAAAATAAAGTGGATTTTTCTCTGTTTCTTTTACTAGCAATGCAGTTAAGCCCAGCATTCCCAACGCCAAACATCCCTACAGGGTCCAGTCCAGGTTTTCCTAGAGAGCATCTCTGGGATGGTGGGGATGGGGAGCATCTTAGGGCTCAGCCCGTTTTTCCAGCATCCCATTGTGGAAGTAAATCAACAGCACATTGGCTGTACTCCAGAAGTTGTCCTGCTCTTTATTGTGCTCTGTGAGTTGTTGGTGTGATTATAAAAAGCCAGGTCAGATGCAAAGCTGTTTTTTTCACTGCGATCCTGGCCCCGGCACAGACGAGATGACATTTAACAACACTAAATGCTCAAGAAGGGGCCCCGTGTCAGCACCCAACAGGTACAGAAACGCCTGAGAAGTTCTTGGCTGTCGTGAGCAGCTTTCTGCTTTGCAAACTATGATGAAAGAGTGGAAATACGTTTTGTCTGCTTCTCCCTGACTCTGGGACTCCAAAGCAGGAAGATGAGAACATCCTGCACACATGTTAATTAGTCATTCCTTAAAACCAAATGTCACAGCACTCATATTTAATTCCAAGAACAGACTGATGAATATGTACGTATAGTTATATTTCATTTACATACTCTGGGATTTGTTAAGAGACGCCTAATAAAACCATGTAAAATGAATTAGATGTTCTCCTAACAACATTTATTTTGAATACACGTATATCAGAGGAGCATTCCCAATACTGTAACAGGAGATTTTCACAGAAAATTGCATTTCATAAGTACAGATACTTGGTTAAAGCAGCCAGCTCTAAAATGGGATTTGATTCCTGATGTAGCAAACACACAAAAAAGGGGCTTGAGGACCAGGGGGAGGCATTGATTGGGTTTATAGGAGCCCAAAGAGGATGAAGCTCAGCACCTAGAAGGCTGTAAGAAAGTGTCCACATAAGGAATATGTTAAAGGAACTGAATTAGCTCCTCAAAGCCAGCAAGAAAAGAAAATCCCTTTGAGACATTTGTGTCTTATTTTCAATTTCCCCGTTCTGTATGTAATATTTTTTTAAATTTATTCTTTCCTTTGCTCAGAGTCCCTACCCCTGGAGTGGGGTGGCATCCAGGTAGCTGTGCTCATAAAAGTCCTTGCAGCCCAAGAGGCCCTTCAGGTTTTGTTTTGTTGCTTTTTTTTCTTTTTTTTTCTTTTCAAACCAAACTATTTTATAGGAAAAAACCACTGTGGTTTTGGTTTTCAATTTTTTTCTTCCCCCTTTAAGTGCCCTGCACCCTGCGAGAGCTCGGGGAGCACAAAAGCAGGGCTGCTCGTCCTGGCAGGCACATCATCCGCTCGACAGGTCCTGCTGCGGGAATTCAGCTCACACTCCCGCTGGTGTGCGAGTCTGGAACAAATCTGGCTCACTCGCCTGCCTTGGCTGGCCTCCGTAGGGCTAAGAGGGGTGGAAAGCAGTAAAATCTCCTTTCAGTCTATAAAAATCTGCAGAGATATTTGGAATGTGCAGAGGGAGCAGATCTCCCGAGTAAACCAGAGCAATGATTAAAATAGTCGCTTTTTCTGACCGTAATCGCAATTTAAATACTGCAGCTTTTGTTTGCAGAATAGCTTTGGTTTATATTCTAGTGACAGTCACACAACTCCAGGGGTTGTTTTTGGAGTTAGTGGCAAAAACATGTGGTTTGAATTTAAAGTCTTAAAGTTAGAGGATCAACGTTACTCCAGCAAAGATATTGCCAGTGTCTCTGCAAGTCATAATTTTTAATCATCAGGAACCTGAACAGTCCTCATTAAATGATTAAAGGGAACAGTAATGAAAAAGCTAAAAGAAAGGATAAATATACAGCCATAGAAGCAGGAACATCTATTTTCAAAGCAGAAAAAAATACCGCTATCCTGACAAAGGGCAATAAACATATCAAACTAACTCACTTTTTTTTTTTTTTTTAGCTGAGAATGTAATCTTAATAAAGTAACAAATTACAGATGGCAGGGTAAGATTACAGCTCTTCTAGACTAGGACTAGAGTTTTCCCATAAACGGGTTATTGCTATGGGTTCTGGTCATAATTAACTCTGTATTTATGTCCCACTTTCGAGAATAAAATGATCCCTGAGACACAATTCTTGATGTGAATTTTTATGTTGGGATATCAGCCTTGTTTCTCACTATGAGCAACATGTTTGCATTTTCCCCAATAACAACAGCCTCAATTCAGCTGTCCCAGACCTGAGCCCATTTCATTCTCCCCTGCCACAATAGAGAGTGGGACATGCAGACTGGAGCAGGGCTGGGTTTTGCAGGTCAGCATCTGTATAAAATGGAAAGGAGAAAAGATACCCTCTCTCTGCATAAGAACACACCTTAGCTGAGCTGCTTTTTCCTTCCTCGGACAGGTCATGGGCTGTGTAGTACCCCACAGTCAGTTCCAGTAAGGCCTGGAATGGGAAGGATCACAGTTATACAAAAGATGGCACTTGTCGGAAGCTTTGGTACGTTGTATTTACAGGAATTGCATTGCGTGGGTTGCAGTTTTAGTCTTTCAATGCCTGTTTTGGAGAAAATATGTGAAAAAAATAAATAAACAAAATATTAAAAAAAAAGGTAAAAGTATTGACTGAGGCATTACGTGGTATAAATAAATATAAATACATGAGGCTTGGTGCAGGAAGGAGAGCCTGATGGTATCGATACATTGGCAAGAATTCAAGGGTTATATTTGAAATGCAGAAAATAATCTGGTGAGTCATCTCCCCCACGCCTTGGCTTGCCATCCTCTCCCATTTTCGCTTTGACCCAGGAGGGCACAGCACAGAGCCTGAAAATAGGCACGGGATGATGTGGTGTGGCTGCACCGTTCTGCTCCGCGCAGGGAAGAGAACCAATCCCATCCTCAGGCATTCAGGAGGGATGATCAGGAAAAGTCTGAAAATTGCTGTTATCATAGGCGTTGTCATGCTTTTCTTTGAACTGTATTCCACCACCTAACAGAAATAAGCAGATTAGAAGAATCCCCCCCAAAATAAGTGATGATAATAATAATAGTGATGATGATAATAATAAAGTGATGACAGATAGAAACACAACACACAAAGTCACTGCATTGTTAGTCCATGGACTGTAAACTGAATCACAAACAAAATCAGAACAAGAAACTGGAGGCACAGACATTAAATATGAAAATGAAATCTGGGACTGTAACATTTGCAAATGCAAAATAGGATTCAGCCTTAGGCTCTGTCACAGATGACCCATCCATGACATCTTGTGCAAACTGAATCAGCTACTTACCTCCCCAAAACAGCTATTTTTCAGCAGACTTCCAGGGCCAGGCCATTTTTTTCTGAAATAAGGTGGTTGTGCTCTGGTCTGAAAGTGTCTTAATGCAAACGGTCAAGGTGGGCACCCAAAGGCAGAGAGGTGCCTCCAACAGCTGGGTCACCAGCCTCTCTTCCAGATGACTTCCCAGGGCTCTGCTCTCCCAGCTGCATTACAAGCTGCTTTTAGAGGGCCAGGATTTTTCCACAGCATCCTCTGGTGCTCTGTACTGCTTCCCAAATCTGGTCCTGGGCACTAAACTCCTCTGCAATGACCCTGTGCATCTCATCTGGAGGCACCCTCCACTGCCCCATGTCCCTAAATATGAAATGCAATCTCCAGGAGAGAGCCTGCCCTCATGTTTTTGTATTAATCTGCTGCCTTCCTGTAGCTGGAGTCTGACAGTCTTGATCCACCCTGTTCTGCTCCTCCACTACTGAGTACCAAATCTTGACTCTTACCAGCACAGGCACTTTTTGGTCAGGTTAAAGGGAATTTGAACTTATATATGTATATGTACACACATAGGCATACGCACACGCGTACAGTAAGTACACAAGATTATTAGCAAAAGTTACCTAAACCTCTGTGATACTAATCGTAGTAATACACAGTAATACTAATAGATTGATGTTTCATTTCTAAGAACCCAAGGCATGACCTAGAGAAAGGATTCTTATGAGCACAACACCTGGGCTATATACAGATAATTTCCCCTTCGTCCTGCTGGTCCTCACCCAAGCTTGGCCACTTCACATAAGCCATAGAGCCCTTCATGAACTACCAACATACTATGTTCCTATTTAAATTATTGGTTACATTTACTTTTTATACAGCTTTTGACCCCCAATCTGAAAGCATCCATATGAGGGGCCTTAAAAATAGGTGGCTGGCCGGGGTATGTGTGCAAGAACAAGCTTTCTGCCCCATCCTGCCATCTCTCATCTTGCCATCTTTCATTTTGCTTCATGGATTTTTCCATTAAAAGAATCAAGCATTTTTTAAAAAATAAATTATTGAAGTCTTAAGACCTATGCATTAAGATACTTTTTTTTTTTCTTTTGCACATTGGAGTGAGTTATCTCAGAGATGCATCAAATCTAGCTGTTTCTTAATTCATCTTCTCAGCCCAAAAGCTCATCGGAGTCACACACAGGACACTGGGACCAGAGGGCTTGGTCTCAGACTCAGTTTTACATAGAAGAACATTCCATTATCACTTTGCATCCATCCATATATGAATTATATGTACAGTATAGATGCCTGAGAAACAGTATCAAGGGTTTCACACGTTCACTAAAGGAATTGGTTTTTTAGTAATTCCTCCATGCATGAAACTACCAAGTGCTCAGTCCAGAAGCACCCGCAGAGTCATCCTCAGGTTTTATTCTGCCCTATCCTTGGAATATTAGTGTTCTGCAAGTGATAGCCCTGATAAGAGAGATGCTGTGCAGCAGCATAAACTCCTTTGGTGAGCTACCATGTACCTTCCCTTGGACAATTTGTATTACGGAGAAACTAAAAAGAGGCAATATATTTGGAATGGTTGATGGAGGAATATTGCTCATATAGGCAAAACATAACATTTTTGATCCCATCTTCATTTAATTTTTAAGAAAAATAAATGATCCCTGTATCTTGGCATGTGCATCACGTTGAAATGGAGCCATTACTCTGGGCAGCTTTTTCATAATGGCTCACATAATGTGGTATGAAAATCATGTACGGCTCCTGCATTTGTATCTCAGAAGGAAAATAAAAGGCAGTTAAATTATAATGCAAGAACTAAGCTATGAATGGATGTTGCATTCAAGGAGTCTAATGCTTAAGAGGGGGAAATAACAAGATTTTTTTTTCCCCCTGTTCTAGATATTTTATCCTTGCAACAAACTCAACCGCCAAATGTTTCAAGAGAGGTCAAAACTAGTCTATCTGTCTTTTTTATGTGAGTTTGTGAAAGGAATCTCTCTGTGTGGAGTTGTACAGGAATTGACACGATAAACCTAAATGGCTCCTTTACAACTGTTAGGGTTTTCTGTAAACACATGCTGTCCTGCCAGCCAACCAGCTTCAAAGCCGGGTGCTGAGCACAGCAGATGGTCTATCCTGCCGATACACACGCTTCTAATTCATATTTCAATACACAGCTTTGCTGCCTAAAGGAAGCCACTGCTTCTTGAAAAGTTTTAAAACTTCCCATACCTGGTAATTTTGGGTGGGTAATTGTGATGGGAGGGAAAGACTTCGAAAAGAAGGTGACTGGTTCTAACAGAAATGGACATTTTGGAGGTGCTTATTGCACCGTGATGTGTTGTAAATGTGACTTCTGCCATGCAGTCCCTTCTGCCAAAGGGAAACCATGGCATGGCTGTGCTGTATTAATAGGGGAATAAAAAGACACAGAGCAATTGGCCCTGCACCCCCTAGAAGCAAGGTGGGTAGAAGAAAAAAGGTAAGTGGTGATGAAAATTAGGGCTACTGGCAGCAATCACAGTCATAACCTCTTGCCATCGGCACGGCCACATCAGACAATCAGGATTTTCATAGGGAGGGCAGGTTTTTGGAAGGGATGCAGGATAATACAGCAACGCAAACCACTGCCTTGATCCTTCCTTGCACCAGCTCTGCTGCTACTGCTGCTGTGTGCAGGAACACATTTTGTCATCCACACTTTGATGTAAAAACCCTTCCACGTTAGGGTCCTTCTCATCTCCTGCAGCAAACGGTTATGGCCTCAGAGGTTTGGGTAAGACGGTGCAGTACAAGATCCCTGTCTTTCCACTGGTCTACTAGAGCAGGACATGAAGGGGAAACTGTTGTTACACCCCAGAGTCTCCACACTGTTACGTTAACTTCTCCTCCTTCATTGCTGACAACTGCTTACACCAGAAAAAAAAAAAAAAAAAGAGCTAAAAAACCAGAAGGAGCAACTATCCTCAGCAGGAATAACCCCCTCCTTGCAAGGTGATTGCTTCTTGAATTCCTCTTGCTATGGTTTTATCAAATGCTGCACCTCCTCCACTGAGCCATGATGAGATGGGCGACTTCAGGTTCAACACTAGGTAGGAGCAGAATCTCCTTCCTAAATTCATTAGATCTTTCTCCCAGTGGAGAAATGCAAATTAATATTCACTTTCTGTTTTTACTTCAATTTACTTACTTTCTCTTCCAGAGACTAAACTATAGAGATATTTCCAAATCCACAGTTTGTTTCTCTGGCTGTAACAGAGAATGAACAGTTCTGATAAATTTGTTAGAGGGGAAAACAGAACCAAAGTGTCCCTAAGAGAGGGAGAACAGCCGTTGTTTTCATATGCTATTTTGGCTTTCCTTGGTTAAAGAGTCTCAGATGTGTAGTTGGGTTTATTCTTTTAAAAAAAACACCCAAATTTGGAGATCTTGTGTATTGCTAAAGAACAGAAAACTAAAATCGTGAATTGCTGCAGGAGTCACTCACACTGTAGCTAAAGAGAACATAAATCAGCAGAGAGACAGAGTCTTACAACTTAATCACTAATTAAAAAATACTAGCATGCAATTAAGGAGTGTCCTTTGATAAACATGCCATAGTACGTGAATTAGCTCTATGCAGACACACAGCATTGCAATAATTTAGTCTTTTTATATCCTAGGCATAAGCACATGGCATGTGTGCGTGCGTATTATATTGATGCAAGGTAATGCACAGGGCTCTGTGTGTTGCCATTTCAAATGAAAAATCTACTTACTGTAAATCAGATAACTCCCTTCCATTTAGATTTAAAATTTCTCCTTAGCACACCTACTGCCAAGCAGTGCGGGAAAGGCATGGGGAGCATTTCCAGAGGGAAAAGTGGAAGCTAATGAGAAACAGCCACATATCTGTGCCTTTTCACGAGGCCCTGGAGGGCTCTTGGTCCATGGGATAGGAATCATTGCAAAGGGCAGAGACACTGTTTCAGATGGATCAGGGTGTCTTGCCTCTCCAACTTTCTTTTGGTTACCTAAACCACTTTCAAAGTGTTTTAAATGAGACCTATTCCCATCACACACATCCAATTGCAAACCAAATTCTGCCACTTGCAGCTCAAGAAGCCCTTCTCTCAATGCCTCAGCTGAAGGCACTCATTTGTCAAACACGGCACTGCTCACATTTTGGGTTACTGTGGCCATGATACTGAACACTATGGATGCCAGGAACCAGGTTGCTGAAGAAGATCTACAGCAGAGCAGGTGAATGATAATAAGATGGATTGACCAGACAAAAGATGAATGGCAAAGCAACACAAACTCACCACACCATTCCTCACATTTAATCGCATTTCTCCTGTAGTGAGGATGTTTAGATTGGGAATACATATTCTAAAGTTCTCCTCCTTTCTTACTTTCCAGAAAATCCTCCCAGAAAGTCTTGGCTCCCTGCAAGCCCCGGGGGGGTCTCAGGGTGCTGCTCGGGTGGACAAGTGGCTGCGCTCCCGCCTGGAGGCAGAAACCACAGCAGCAAAAAACCAGATTTCACGGGAAGAGCAGGGGAGGGAGCGGATGAACAAAAAAAAAAGGGAATGTGTTAGTTAACTTCGTGTGGTTGTTCGAGCCACTTCCTGACACCCGAGCGAGTCATCTGAATTTAACACATTTCTCTTTTGCATTTTGCAGCTCACCTTTAAGAGAGCACAAGGCGGAGGAGGTGGGAATATATGGACTTCAGCCCTTCCCATCAGCTTCCCCCTGTTACTTTCAAAGATTTTCTATTTAGAAATGAAGGCTTTTTTTTTTCCTGCTGTTCATACATTACACATACTTCCCAGCCAAAATATCTTGCTTGTATATTTTTTTAATTTAGCCTACATTACTCAAAATTGCTCTAAGAATAATTAAAGAGAATCACTTTCCCCATCTCTTTGATTTACCTGAGATTTTTTTAAAACACTGAAGAGTGTTTTAAGAAATAACCGTTAAAGAAAAAAAAGAGAGATCAACAATTAAAGAAAAAAAAACAACCCCACATTCTCCTTCTTGTCTGAATCTAATGAAAATGTTTAAAATGCATGGATATTTATCCTTATGAAAAACATATGAACAAAACAAAACCTCCAGTATTCTGGTGAGATTCTGTAAACAGGACAAAACGTTAACTGCGGAAATATATCATTTAAGACCTTTATTTCCTTCTAGCTCTTTCCAGGCACCAAACGAGCTTTGCATGCAGATTTCATTTCAGCTGGGTGGAATCGTTCTCATAACTATTCTCCAAAGCCCAAGCTCTGAGGTCAGCCCTGCTCTTTCTGCAATGGGATAAATATTAACAAGTGTGACTAACCCATTCCTTGCGCCCTTCTTAAATTTTCCAGAGTGTGTCAGCAAGCATGAAAGCCAGAGATCAAAAAAGGCAAGGGTTTTATTGTTGGAACCGGATGGGAAGAGGGATGCAATATCGGCAAAGTCCCAGCACCTCGGAGAAGTTGGTCTATAACAGCACCAATAAAAAAAGAGGGAATTACTGGGCTACAAGAAAATGACCTTGCTCTCCTGCTCAAAAATGAGTCAATTTTAACTTGACCCCTACAATAATGTTTTACAAGTGCTGGACCAGTGCCCCAGGAGCAGATCTGGCCTTTCGCTGTGTTGCCCAAAGGACCTAGGAGAGGATAAAGGTGGTGGGGAAGGTGTAGTTTAGCTCAGTGCCTCCTGGGCAGAGGTGACAGGGCTGTGGTGGCCTCAGGGATCATGCTCACTCCTGTTTTTCTCTTCACAGCTGCTGCTTATGAAGTTTCATGGTGCCATGGATAATCTTCCTCCCTCCCATACAATGCATCCTACTGTGACCTGAGCTGTCCTCCATGCTGGAGTTTGTAAGACCAACATAGATCTGGTTATATCACCCAGATGTTTCTAGGGCGCCGAACTCTCAGTGTAAGAAATCTGGTGTTCAGTAAAGCACCTTGAGATGCTGATTACATTTGCAGTGTGATATCTGTGCAGCAGCAGCAATGCAGACCCTGGTTTGGAGAGGAATTAGGACACAGAAGCCAAGCAGCTTTGTCCATACTCCACTGAGTGACGAGAAAGCTGTGTATTGCACTTCTGGTGAGCGGGGCATTGGGAAGGGAGGGAAAGAAACTAGTGAGGGTTGTGGATCTATTGGCATCTATCACACAGCTTCCCAAAACTGGACAAATACTGTAGACATGGGGGGAGCAAGGGGCCTCTGTACATCCTGCTCATACCAAAAGTTTGTCAAAATCAGATTATAGCTTTGAGAATATTCCTGTTCAAGGTCAGGTCTATTCCTGACAAAGCCAAGGAAAATTAAAAACCAGCTGAAAAAAACCAAACGAGCAGAAATGATGAACAGAAGTATTAAATCCTGAAAGAGGTTTTATTCACATGATCAACAAAAACCTGGGCTCATATGATTCAAAGCTGTTCACTCACAATGCACAGGCCTCTTGCTTTCCAGAATGTGTTTAATTCTCCTACACATTCTCTCAAATGAAAGGTATGCCCCAGATTTCAGCACCTCCATTGTGACTACTCCGCTGACCCCACGAGAAATCATCTCACTGGGTTTGTTTCCACACCTGGCTTTCTTCTGCTGCAGGATGTCAAACTGCAGAGCAGAACATACCGAAGAACTTATACTTTCCTCCCTCCATTTTGAAGCACTTTACCTCTAAACCCAGCAATTTCTGAGGTCACTGGTTTCACAGATTATAAGAAGAAAAAGAAGATATGTGAATTGTGATCCTGACCTATATAGTTTCTGTTCCACAGTCTTGTTCCACCCTGGTGCAGTGATAGCCAGAGCTTCCAAAAGCATGAAGGAAGCTTGGCATGAAAAGAAAGGAAGAGGAAGAGGTAACATTTACTGACCCCCTATCTCATAGCCTGTCACATCTGCCATAACTTGATAGAGTATGTGAAAACCTTCTGCAGAAACTGTACAGGAGAGGTGGACCTCTCTAGACGGGACATTTAATGAAAGCAAGCCTCATGCCCAAAACCCAGATCTAAAGCCCTTATGTTTTTCCAGTCTAGGAAATATTCAATTTGGGTTTCTTTGCTCAATAGCTCCTGATGTCCTGAAGATTCCTGTATGCAAATACCAGATACCCAGCTGAGTCCAAGGAGAGCTGAGAAGCAGTCACCTGCAAACCACTGTCCAATCACGTCCCTGGCACAGCAGTGACTCTCTGCAGCAACGCCAAAGAAGCCACGTGGGAAAGGCCATAAGGAAAAGTCCCAGGAAACCTTGTAACTTGCAGAATTTCTAAACTTTGCCCAATTAAACTGTGGTTCCATTAAACTTTCCTTTGCCTGGCAGAGGACCGCCTGAGTTATGGGGAACAGCCCTGAGCAATTAAAAGTGAGAGCAATCTAAGATTTGGTAGACAAAAATCTCTTGCAAAAGACAAGCCCTATGGAGTTACAGCTTACCCAAATGAGGAGAACCAAATTAAATGAAAAAACATATTGTATATTATCTTAATTTATATATGAGAATTTAGACAGTTCCAGATTTCTGGATTAAATACAATACCATGTGGCTCCATTAAGCCTCACTGGCCTTTTAGAATATTATTGAAAGAAATAATATATAACAGTTTGAAAGGTTTTTGGATGCTTGGTGGCATCATTATGCAATTTATTAATATGTAGGCAGAGTGACTAATGCCTCTGAGGATGTATTTTTAGTTAAAAAAAAAAAAAAAGAAAAAAGAAAAGTGTGCTGGGGGGACCAAGAAGGAAAAGCAACTACAAATGCGTTTGTGCTGGCAGCATGTGATAGCATGGATCATTCTGTCTGTCCCTGCACACGCCCAGTGCCCAGAATAGCACTTCTCCTTTCACTGATGGCATTTCCAAAGGGGCCCAGAGGCCCCAGCAACTGCAATTTGGTAGAATTTGTGTAGCTAGCTGCTTTTCTGGCATCTTCCCTCCATTTTTAAGGCTGAAAGGGACAATTCAGATCATCCAGTTTAACACTCAATACAAATCCCCAAGAAAATAATTTCACACATTTACTCACTAATTGAGCCTACTACTATATGTTCACCAGAGTCATCTGGGCTGGCCTCCAGTTCTGATTTCAAGATGCAAAAGGATGACAAATCCCCTGCCCCCTTCAACAGTCTGCCCCCTTTCACTTCCCAATCTCTCAATTTTGCCTGACTTAAATTTCCAGCTGTTGCATCTTGTTATGTTTTTTCCCGGTTACACTATAAAGCCCTTTTGTACACAGTATTTTTTCCTCCAAAGGCATTTACTGCACAGAGTCAGGCCACTGCCTGATCTGCTTTTTTTGCTAAGTTCACCAAATTGAGCTCCTTAAGCCTCTCTCCACAAGATTTCCTTTTCCAACCCTCAAATCATCCTTGTAAAACTGATCCATAGGCCGAGAGTTTACAGCCTCTATCATGAATTCAAGTCCCTGAATCTCAGGTTAATAAAGTCTCTATTTTTTAATAAGGCTTCTGTGAAATGACTAGAAATAGTCCTACAGGATGTGTTATTTGGAGAAAACTATTTCCACATGGGCTGGAGGTACAGCCCTGAGAGCAACTTATGGGGATAGCAGTAGGAGGGCTCTTCCCTCCTCTCCTTACCTTTTTCTTCAGCCTTTTTTTAGTGCTCTCCCAAGTTGCATTTCAAAAACCAGTATTTTTTTTGGAGAGTCCATCCTGGTGGACACTTCCTAGGCATCTAGGAAGAAGGTGCGGGATTTTACCTCCCCATGCACGCAACAGAAACCAGCTTGCCTCCCCCAGCACAAAACCTGCCCTGCACAAGGAGACCCATCTCCAGTGGGAGCAGAGGCACTGACAGGGCCTTGGCACATCTCACTCTGCAAACTGCTCCTTCCCCAGACCCAAAGAGACATCTAGAAAATCTCTGAAAGCTTACCAGACACCCTTCTTCCTCCCAAATTGATAGGATTAAAAACAAACCCTGGGGGCTTTTTTACCTGTCCTTTTCCAGCATTGGTGTCTACACTTCATAGCTGTTTCTTCCTATTATTATTTGGTTTATTTGCTGTTTGTTAAATGACAGTGGAGTTTCACAGGAAGCTTGGCTCTAGATCTTTGGAGAAACCTTCCCAATATTGCCAGAAATTTGGTGAAATGGCAGGACATGGTGAGTTCTAGACAGTCTCCTTGGGCGCTGGAATTACAGTTCACTGCTCCACAGCTTCTGGATGAGATAATACTCTGCCTTTACATCAGTCCTGTTTGATTTGAATAAGAGATTACACACCAAATGAGGAGTTTAAAAGATGTGCCAGCTCAGTTCCATTCAGCCTGGTCTTTATGTACCTCACAGGGACAAACTTGCTCTTCCAAACTGAGACCAAACATTTCAGAGTCAATCACAAGTGATAAAATATTTGAGTGAGTGAGGTCAGTGCCAGCCCAGGCACTCTTAAACTTGTTTTCCTCACTTGATTTGTTTGACTTTCTGTTGCTTAGCTTTACTCCCAAATATCTGTGATCCAAATCCTTCAGGACATCATTCACCTCACTTCAGGCCATTTTCCATCTCCCAGAGTTGCCTACTCATGTTCTGAAATCTTCCTGTGACTTAAGAACTCCCCTAACCTACCTTCACTATTTGGCTTCAAAAAAACCCTTTTCTTTCCCTCTCTGATGAAAAACCACCAGTTTAAAAGAATGAGTAGGTGTAAATAGAATAAATCACCTAATAAAGTGACTGTCCTTTCCAGCTGTGAGTTGTCCACAAAGAACATATAGAACATACAGATTAAAAGAACATGCCATTAGTTTGTGACTCAACATTCCAGTACTGCTGTTACATCCAAAAGGTAATGCAGGTTTGTACAATTAGCCTGCAAAGTCTATCAGATTAATAGGAAACTTTGCTTTTAGGTGTGAAATTTAAAATTTCCATGTGACAGGGACAATTGCTCAAATATTCTTAAAAATATCTGTGCTAGACAAAGCCTAAAAGTTTGGTTGTATGGTGGAAGCAGGCAGGAAAGGGTCGAACAGGCAAAGACTCTTGCATGGAAAGCAAATAAAAATAATATTTGAAGGGAAAGAATATTAGTGGATGTTTCCTAATGGTCACCATTCACCCTGATCATTCTTTGCAGTCCACTTGCCAGAGGCATAAGGTTTTAATTTTGTTCATGGTCAATGTAATGTTTGGAGTTTCGTCTACTTGAATGATTCTTTGGAGACCAGTTGCAATAGCAACATTTTGGGTTTAAATTGCATTTGTGTGTTGGGTTTTGTTTGTTTGTTTGTTATTTGTTTGTTTTTGGTTGGGGTTTTGTTTGTTTTGTTGTTTTTGTTTTTGTTTGTTTTTTTAACTAGAACTGAAACTTACTAAGGAGTGAAACTGGAAAGGATAAAATTAGATTCCTGAACCTTCATCTCTTTTTAGAACCAGACATGAAAAAAAACTGCATCCAGTTTTGTTAAATATTTTTTTCCACATCTGGTGTTCAGTCAAAACCATAAGAAAAGTGCTGGAAATCTCACAAGAAGGCTCGTACTCTTGTGATTTCCAGTCCAATTTTTGCAGCCACAGGAGATCTGTACAGTTCAGATAAGAATCTGAAGCAGAAGCCAAACCCAAACTGTGAACCTCCTGAGGCTCACCCCACCCACAACAGCTTATGCCTTTACCCATCATTTGCAGCAGATGTTCTCCCAAATTCTCTAGTGAGAGAAATTCCACTAAAAGTTTCAGGAGAAAGATTATAAGATACATACAATACCAAATAAAAGTGCCCAAAGGAGCTCATCGTGGCCCATTGAACTATTGTTAAAGACCTTCATCCAGCAGCATCTATTGATTAGAGCAGTTTGCTTCTCCTTACTACTCATTTTTCCATGCTGGGCTTTGGGGGCTTTTTGATCTAAAGGCCACTGACGTCAATGAGAGCATTTCCATTGTCTTCAGCGGGCTTTGGATCAAGCCCTTGACAAACTGGTTCTCCCATAGGTCAGTCTGCAGAGTGGGTTTCTGCCAGCAGATTGTCCCTAGAACGCTTCACTGTAGATTTACAATCTTTATAAAATTTCTAAATGAAGTTCTATAGTTAGATTCATATGGTAAATCATAAATTACAGCAGACTCTGCAAGCTTGGGTTTGAGGGTTGGGGTTTTTTTTTTCATTTGGCTCTCGTGAAACATATACTTTTCTTCCATAAGAACTTTTCTCCAAATGCTAATTTTACCTGTTTTCTGCTTTTTTGCAAAAGAACATGTGCATTTTTCACAGCCAAATTTCTCTGAGGAAGGATGTTCCTGTGGCAGTGTTGGCGATGTGAGCAAGCAGGGACTCGCCATCCTACGTCTTGGTGCTTGTTGGTAGGACAGGAGGTGGCTTTGGGCTCTTCTTGGTACCAGTCAGACTAGTGAAAAAGGAAAAGCAAGCCTAGAGTTTCAGATTACTTCTGTCCCTTTAGGTGTAGTTAAAGTTGAAAGCTGATTTTTGCCTATTGGAGGAGCATATTATGTTCACCTCTGCCATCAAACCCTTGAGGGAGAAATCCGTGGGGCAAGGGATCATCTTCACCCAGTCTTGCACCCATGAACTGGGTCTTAACTGGGACCTCTACAACACTTCCTACAGTGGCCAGGCCATGTGGCAGCAGGACACAGGGGAAAGCCCTCAGACACTCGAGTCCTAATTCAGATTCCCCCTTGCCAGAGCCTAAATTTAAGAATTCAAGCAGCATGATAGGGCCCATCTGCAAAGTGGGAGCAATAATCCCACAATACCTTTTCAGAAATGCTGTGAGGCCATGAACTCTATCTACACAGAGTAGTACTGTTCAGTAGTAAATGAAATCTGTTTTCACTTCCAAGGCTGTGGCATGAATTACTACAGGCAGAAATCCAGCCTAGCAGGCAATGAACTGGATGGGGCCCACTCAGTTCCTTCCACCTTTAGCTTTGATTTTCATTGTTCTGTTTCATTAGTAGAATTTCCATTTTTCCCCTCCCCTTGTTGTAATTTTTCTAAACTGTTAATTTGCCAGTAGAAAGAATTGCCTCAAAATTGTAAAACAGCTCCTTCAAAGCACCCAAAAGAATCTGAACAGTTTTTAGTAGACTCAGCATTTCCCTCTTCTCAGTTCTGGTATATATAGAAAAAGAGGCTGAAGAAAGTCTGTTGTGTTTCCACTGGGGGACCATAATCTGGCCACTTGTTTTCTGGTCAAAATACATTGCATTCTGCAGACACTGTCCTTAAAATCAGGGTAATCCTCTCAAGTCAAGAGGCTCTGGCAATTAGCACTGCTGATTTTGAGAGTCACAAATATCACCCCAAACAAGGCATTGGCTGAGAATGTCTTAATTCATTTTATTCTCTCATTTATTCCTTTTTATTTTTTAAGAAAGAATATTGATTCTGCTGAGATCACCTCTGCAAGAAGGAGAATGGGGGAGATGCTTAGGAAAACTGTGAGGAACAATAAAATGCTTCAGATGACTTTTCCAGTCCTCCCCTTTGCCTTTCCATGTTCCCAGTCCCTAAATCCTACCAGGACCACCTCCACTACTGGCCTTTTCTCTGATCACTGGTGTCAAAGGCTGTGGACGAACAGGTGTTTTGTCACCTCTGGGTGCCCCCTTTGATTCATGATGCCTAGGAAAGAAATTAACAGCAATAAATTGGATTCAAATTCTATATTTTCCTCGGTAGCAGAGTTTGTGACTGGATATGAGTGCTCCCATTGGAAAGAGAACTGGAAAGATAAAAATAGGTGAGATAGATGAGAGATTACAGGCCACTTACAGCCAAACAGGATTGGCTGCTGAAGGCTGATGAAGTCTCTTCTGACACTGAGGTTTAGCAGTAGAGAATCTGCTCCATAATTTTGGTTCAACCAAAATCTCTTGGAAATATCACCTGACCATCTACTGTTTCCTTGGGACCCTGGAAAAGAGGATGTCTGATGCCAACCTCTCAGTCTGTGCTGGGGTCCGTGGGATTGGATGATGCAGGTTTTAGGGACTGAGGTGAGAAGGGTGGCACGGAAACTAGCACCTAATACATCCCTTGCCTTACCCTGCCTCCTCTCAAACATCATTAAGCCCTCACCAAGGAGGTTTCTGCAGGGAATTAAGGAAGGGCACATAACAGGACACTATCTGCCCGTATCTGAATCAGAATTTCCATTGTGAATTGGCTTTGCCCCTCATGAAGACCTTGTTTAATCTCCACTTTTGAGATATAAACACTCAGGCACAGAAAGGTTAAAGAAACCAGCCCAAGTCTCAGAGCCAGAAATAAAGCTCATTAGTTCTTCATCCACAGGGAGCCTTTTGCTTCCGTCTCATCCGAACTGCCGTACGACAACCACCATCAAAGGCACCTCAGAAGGGGAGATCAATTTTATAGCGGTTTTACTCTTTGAAAGCAGGAACAGGCTCTCCATTAGGAGCTATAATTTATCTGACTGTGACCACTGACTACAGGTCTATGAAATGTATCTAAATGGATTGCACGGAGCCAGAAAGCTCAACTCAAGTATGTATGGCACACACATAAGGAAGCTCTGCAAGTCTGAAAATGCAGAGTATCAGCAAGTGCTCTGGTTTTCCGGATTGATTTGGGAGGTAGGTAGGCTTAGCTGAAGGCTGTGGTTTCTAAATTGGACATGGTTACCTAAAACTATTGGAAATTTGAATTGCATGTCAGAAGTCTGGAATAAATGCACTCAAGAGACATAAGAAAAAACATGTGGCCCACTATTTTTCTCTTTTTTAACATCTTTTGGAAACTGTTTAAATCTCATCTGGGGCTTGTACAGTTTCTTTGTTTGGTAATACAGAATTGAAATTCTTTATAAAGCTTTGCTAATCAAAAGGTAGGAACTTGATTGTTGCACACAGAGCCCTTCGTTCTGAAAGATGTCAGTACATTTTCCAAAAGCATACTCTCCTTTCCAGAAAAGTAAATGAACCTTTGAAAACTAGGCAGCACAGTTATTTTATTTACCTCAAATAGACCAAATTTAAATTCTGAAATGGGCTATTACGGCCTGACCCGGTTTCTAACTCTGCCAATAGCTGTTGTAGTTGGGCTGTTCCACAGTTCCCCCCAAATTCCTGGTGCAAGGTGGACTTGGGGCTGCATATCTTTAGCAAGACAATCCAATATAATGATGAAGATTATACGTAATAAATTTCCTGCGAATTGCAGGCACCTCTGGGATGAACTGTGTCACCTTTTCCACCTCATATGGCCGTATTGTCCCACTGTGCAGTGAGACTGAAAGGGACTTAAGACACAGTTCTGTAGGCAGAGCGGCCTTACCTGAACCAAGGAGGCAGGACTTGGGATGAAATGTGTCCCACCAAGATGTGGCCTTGGCTCTTGAAAGAGAGGAGGGAATTTTTCATCCTTTCCACATCTTGAAGATGGTACATGGTTTCATGTGCACACGCTGTGGTCTCTAATCCTCCTTTTCCACAGCTCAGTAGCATCACCACAACCTTCATTGTTTGCTTGATGATGTCAACCCAACCAGCCAACCAGCAGCTCTTCAGCCACCAGCAGCTTATTGTCCCACACTCTTTACCTGGTGGATCTTCCCACTTCTGATGTTCACTAGGAAGTTCCTAGAACAAGGCAGATTTTTTTGAAGTTTTTTTCTACTTTTATTTCTTGATGCCTACTCAGGTGCAGCCTGCTAATTCTAAGGACTAGAGTATGACACATGGTAAGTTATGAGTATGGTTGTAAAAAATACACATTCCTTCTATTTTTTTAACTTAATCTTATTTTACAGCATCCTGGAGCTGGACTAAGAGACCTGATCCTTTTCCTCTGACCAAGATGCATGCTCAGGCCTAGAAAATGCTGACAATGGCATAAGGGCATGAAAAAAGGACTTTTTGATCTAGAACACCTCTTCGTCTTCCAGGTTTTGAATACAATGGAAAAGGCAGAGAATCTATGTAAGTGTCCAGGAAAAGCTTGCAGCTCCTCTCAGCAAAAAACTATGGTAGCTGGTACAGCTGAAGTTATGTTTTCTGAAAGTCCTAAACTATACTAGCTAAAGCAGAGTTAATGGCAGCATATAAATGTCATTGGGAAAAAATAATGCTGTCATATTTGTTGCTTTTGCGGGTATTCAGGAATCTCCGTCCAGTTTCTGTTTTGGATATATGGATATATAAGTCTGTGCAGATTTGGCAGGGTTAAACTGCCAGGAGTAAGAAAGGACTTACTCTCGGAAGGATTTGACACCTCCCCTTCTTTTCCACTCCTAGCACTCAGGTGTGCCAAAACATTATGGTTTCTTTTAGATCCGCATAATTAAATGAGTGATGAGGAATTTCTCACCAATATAAAACTGAATTATTTGTTGCTTAAAATAGAGTTGTACCCCCTCCGGGTCGTCAGCTGGTGTCAATCAGCCTCTTCCAGGACACCAGATTTTGCTCTTTGGGAATAACACCATGAGCAACAAGACAGCACAGTGCAACTCCAATGGGTCCAAGATTGGGAAGGGACCATCACAGCGTCCAGAATCACAGAATATGCTGAGTTGGAAGGGACTCACAAGGATCGTCGAGTCCAACTTTTAGCCCTGCACAGGACCATCCCCAAGAGCCACACCACGTGCCTGAGAGTATTGTCCAAACGCTTATTTTGTTCGGGCAGGAATTCTCACCCCGGGGACGGCTCGGGGAGCTGCGGAGGACACAGAAGGTTGCTGTAGGGAAGCCCATGCAGTTTCTTTCCCGGTTTAACAGGCAGCCCTGGTTCATAGCTGCCAAATTTTGCTAGCAGCCCGTAGATTTACGAGCCCCGGGAGCGCAGCCGGCTCCAGCTGCGAGCCGCGAAGCCGGGGGACCGCGGTGGGGCCGGAGCCGCGGGCCCCCGCTGAGCTGCAGGGCCGAAACCCAGTATAAAAAGGGGAAAACCAAGTGTAAAAAGGGGGGAAAGCAATGAAGAACAGAAGGCAACGGGGGATTTTGGTCCCGTCTCCTCAGTCCCGCACTTTTAAAGGGTTGAGATGCGCCGGACCCTGCTCCTCACGGGGCTCGCAGCGGCAACCCCTGTGCAAGGCGGGCTGGGGCAGGAGGGTTGGGAAAGAGAAACTCTGGTGGGGAGTGGGAGGATAAAGTCAGAGGCAAAGGAAGAGCTTCAGAAGAGAAATTCTGGAGGGTTACGAAAAAGAGCAACTTGTCCACAGGGTGTCACTCTTGACCTACTTTTGGGCCAGCACCCGGCCTGGTCTGTGGCCCCAGGAAATCTGGGACTTTTAGCTCCCCGACAAGCTTCCAAAAAGGCAAAAGTCTGCAAATAAGGCACGTTGGCACTTCTGGGTGGGCTGCCCTGGGCAGCCACATGCCCAGGTGTTTCCAACCCTGCTTATGCAGCTGGTTGTCCTCCTTGCCCTATGCTGGACCTTTCCTTGCCCTGTCCAGAGAATGGAGTTTGAACAGGGTCTTCCTCAGGCCAGGCTTACAGCCCACCATGGAAAAAAGGATGGAGAGTGAATGAAAAGACTCTTCCTCCACAGTCAAACTCTTTGTCACCATTCTGCTCCTGACTCCTGCCATTTCCCGTCAATATTTTGGGAGTGTTTTACCTTACTATGAAATTTCCCTGTCATCCCATATTGTTAATCTGTACCTTCCCCTTGGGAAACCTCCTATTTCCCAGGCACCGCCTCGTGGAAGATGCTGCATTACCAATTCATGGTGAGCCCTGAACCAGGATAAAATTAAGTGCTGATAATTCTTTGCTTTCAGTAGCTGCTACTCAGCAGAGACTGGAGGGATTCTTTGACTAAGGAGAAGCCCTATGAGTTCCCAACTTGTTTTCTAGGTCAAGCTGCAGACTTCTGCAGCCATGAGGGCAAAGCTGAGGGTAGCCTGAAAGCAGGGAGAACCCTGACCTTTTGTAGGATATGGTGCTGAGGCCAGGCAAGGCAGGACTGCCTGACTGCACTGCCTGTGCCTGCCGGAGGGCTGATGGACACATCAGGCTGCCCAGGATAGGCACAGGGAACTGCAGTCATCCACCAGGCTCAGAGGGGCCGGTGGGTGACATGGATGCTGGGGTCAGCAGCACAGCAGCCAAAGTATAGGCTGCAACTTTTATAAAGTATCAGCAGAGTATGAATTATGGTGTGTCCTCCTGGCAAGGTTCCTGGAGCAGAGGACAGACTAGCAAGAGTACTATCTCCTCTTCCAGGGCTGGTTGGGACAGGATTTGTGTGTAGTGTGTACAGCACATAATTCATCAGGCTATCACTTCCATAGCATGAGCTCAGCACTGCAGCACTCTCTGACATTTTGAAATATTCTGCTAGGGGCTCAGCAGTTTACTGGGAGTATAGCACCAGATACATCCTGAAAGGGATGCTGTCCCTTTGCACGACTCAACCCTCTGCTGGTTGGAGGTGCCCCTGTAAAGCCTGCATCCATCAATCCTACCTGTCTGTGACTGCCTCGTTTGTGCAGTGAATTCGCTCTTTTGCCCCAGGACAATTTTTTTAAGGGTGCTCAGTAACATTTTAAGCACTTCTCAGTTTTCTTTTAGGCCATCCTGAGTGTGACTACCCTGAGATTTTATGGAAACACCTGCAATATGTAAACGCAAACATATAAATCTCTGTAATGCGAAAAAACAGCTTCATGAAGCCGTACAAGAATGCAGTCATGTGACTGCAAAACTTCATTTATAAGTATCTAAATATAGATCATAGCAAGCAGCAAACCCAGGCTTCAGTTTTAAAAGCGAGGGCATAGGGGAGAGTGCAGAGTCAGCACTTCTTAAATAAGAAGTTCTTCTTGTACTAATTCATTTACAGCGGCATCTTCCTTTGACACAGCAAATTTGCATCCGCGAATCCTGATCACAGAGACATAAAGATTTTTATGGGAGTTGGAAATAGCCTCCATGCAGGCACTGCTGTGGAAGCACTGCACCACTGCCGACCTCTGCGCTCAGACAAGGGCACACTGCAGTTTGCACCAATTGAGCTGTGCAGGCTTTACTCCTCCATGTGTTTTTATCACATCCTGTTTCAATTCCCTGGTTCCAGTTTGCCCAGGTTATTTCCTAGCACCAATGGCTGTGACTGACCATGGTCCCAGGGAGCACCATGCAAGAGATGCACAGGGCATGCAGGCTGAGCAGGGAATACTGGATTCCACCTGCCTGCACCTGCAGCTCAACTGTTTAGGATGATCGGGATATTGTTTTCTTGATGATATTCCTTTGTCAGGAACTATAGTGACAGGATGAGGGGGAATGGTTTCAAACTGAAAAAGAATAGTCTTAGATTATATATTGGGAAGAAATTTTTCCCAGTGAGGGTGGTGAGGCCCTGGCACAGGTTGCCTGGAGAAGCTGTGGCTGCCCCATCCCTGGAAGTGTTTAAGGCAAGGCTGGATTGAGCTTTGAGCAACCTGGGATAGTGGAAGCTGTCCCTGCCCATAGGCAGGGGGTGGAACTAGGAGATCTTTAAGGTCGAATCCAACCCAAACCCTTCTAGGATTCTATGGTTCTATATCCCACACACTATAACATGTCTGTCTATTGCCATTATCTTGGCTGCCATTAGGCATGAAACTTTTCCAAATCATTCTTCTAGCCTTGCAGTTTCCATAGAAATACATTTCAAATTTAGAAAAAGTCAACTGTCCTTTGAAAATTAGTGCAAACATTGCAGAGAGACAGTGGTAAGTGTCCTACCCAAATTATCCTGGCCAAATAGTGGGATAGTTTTGCAGGATTCAATGATTCCCCAGATTTGCACAAGAAGTAACCTTGTCAGAGTTTGATCAGAAAGCAGGGGGGGGAAACTAATGCTTTGAGAGCCAGAGCTCTAATAACGTGAAATTAAAAAAAATTTGGGTTTACAGGAACCACTTCCTAAACCATGAGGGCTGTTTCCAACTCACAGCCAAGACTGGATCCAGCTGCAGGGAACAGGAGATGTCTGGGAAAATGACTCCCTCCCCCTTGACATCTACCCCACTGCAGGAAGAGTTGTGAGAAAAGCTTGAAACAGACCCAACAGAAGCACCTTTCCAACCCGAATCCTCACCTGGGAAAGCACTGCTGTTTAGGAATGGGATTTAGGTCTTACAGCATCAATGAGACCTAAGCAGATGCTTGAATGAATCCCCACATCTAAATCACCACAGAGGCTGTTTTGCAAATTCCTAAACATTTTCCACTGGAATAATCAGAAGATCACACATTTTCTAAATATTGCATAAGTTGGCTAGTTGCTTGAATTTCAAATTTTGGGGCAAAGATCTATGTTATTATCAACAAAATCTGAAATTATTATAGAACATTTTTCACACTCATTCTTATTCACTGATTTCCTATTTAATAAACATAAAGAACATTAACTGACATTTGTTTTCAGCTGAATGCTGAAATACTGGGCTTTTTTTACTGAAGAAAAATCAAGTCACAACTGTTTATGTTTGATGGGACATACAATGGAGCACCATAATGTTCTCAGATCAGGACATTCAGCTGAAGCTGCTGGACTTCGGCAATTGGTGTGAACCCAGAATACATTTTGATTGGCCCCATGAGATTTCTTGGTAGCAAGCCTGAGATTTTCGTGTAGAAAATTTAAGTTTACACAGAAATTTGCTTTTAATTTAATTAAAAAAATCCCACCCAACAAAACACAAACACCCACAAATCTGCTCTACACATCATGGACAATGCAGAAGAGTCAGCACATGACCAAAGAACATCCACTGCATCCACTCTGCATTTTGTCAATAAAAATACATCTGTAATACCAGCAGTTTTCTGTGCTCATACCTGTCTTCCCTCGTGGTGCCTAATGTGTTTAAGGGCACTTTCTGCCATGTTTTTTTTGCTAAATCCCAGCAGGACAACCAGAACTGCTTGAGTCACACAGACACAGGGCAGGCAAGCAGCAAAAGTGCCATCAGATGGGAGGAGGTGGCAGAGGCATGATAAGAACTGGCCAAGCAACATGACCAAAAGTCAGGGGACAAAGCAGCATTTCCTCCCAAACAAGAAGGGTGAGCAGAGGCTTTTACACCTCCTAAACACCAGCAACAGAGAAGACTGCAGCTACTTCACGCTCCAAAGATCAGCTCCCCCCAGCTACCCAGCACACAGTGGCAACACATTAATTATATATCTATATCTCTATATATCTACTCCTATATATAGATATATATATATCTAATCTCCGAGAATAACCTGGTACCTGTAAAAAAAAGTACCTACATCATAATGCTTTACTACTGCTTTTGTTGGACTCACTGTAACTACAAAGTAGTTGCTAAAGAAAACCAATCTCTTGGCTTTGCCATGAGCAATTAATGCAGGTTGCCAACATAATGGCTACACAGGGCCTGCACTACCACTGGCACCCAACTGTGCTGTTCATCTGTGGGTTGTGGCTCCCCAGTAATGAGTGCTCTGCCTCATATTACATATCAACAGGCATGAGAAACAAACTGCATCAGAAACCCAACTGCACTACTGAAAGAAAAACCCAAGGAGCAGGTACCCAGCGTGTGTTATGGTTTCTTTGATCTGATTTTGGTTTTGATAAAAAGGCAGAGCTGGCTCTCCTCTTGCTCTGTGGGGCAGGTTTGTGGATGAGTGTCTTTTCCACCCATAGATCTCATGTACACCTTGCTTTTCCCATCCCTTGGATTTGGTTTTCTTATTGCTGCTCCTCTCCAGCTACCTCTGACCACAGTGCTGCCATGATTCTGGCTGCCATAAGAGCTGGAACAAGTGTCCACTGACAATAACAACTTTGGAATTACCTTTTAAGCAGCAGGATTTCATCCATGGCACACCTAAATTTACATCATAGACCCCAGCCTTAATAGCTCTCCATGTAATTTTTTTCATCATTGCATCTCAAGCCACTGCCCAACTGGCTGCTGGCAGGTTTGGTGCCCCATCCAAATCCCTCTTATCTAACTCACCTTTGTGGTAGGTAAACAGCTGTCTCCATGGGGCGATCTTTTGACATGGGATTGTCTGCCTCAGTGGCCTCTTCCATTTGACTGACCCATTTCTGATCTAAAGAAAACGCAAACTGTGGATATTTACAACGCAAGAAATGATGGGGCAGCCCATGAGTCACTTGCTCCTCATTTGAGGCACAGAAAACACAAAGAAGCAAAAGCTCCTTAGTGTTCACATTTGTCCTCCTATTGCATGTTAAAAACGCTGTCAAGAAAAAAATATTTAACTCTGTGTTATTTTCTCAGGGTGGGAGAAGGGATAAAACCAGTTACAATGGATTTGGGAAATTTAAACCACATGTAAAATAAGGCAGAAAGCTACAGCAGGAGGATCTGCTCTTTCCACTCATTCGCAGCACATTTGGTGTGGGGATTCCTACCTCCTCCCACCACAGGAATCACCATGACTTTCCAGTCAGGAGGCCAGGGTGAAGAGGCAGGTGAGTATAGGAGCACCAGGGCCAATGGTGGTCAACAGTGACCTGGTTTGGCAGTGGTGAGAAACAGAAATCTCTCTGTGGCCCCAGCTCAGAGCACAGAAAACCTTTTTTTCAGGAAGTTTCTCTTCCACTCTGCTCAAGGACATAGGAATAGGAGCAATATTTGCATTGTATCTTCTGTCCAGGGTTACAAAACACAACAAAGGACTTCAAAATTGCAGGTTGCTTCTTAAAATTGCCACCTGCATGGTGGCAGTGTTAGGAGTGCTTGGCTGATGTCCTTGTCTGGAGAAGTGGCCGTGCTCCCCTGCCTCTTCCTGCTTTCTCCATGCTGGGAGGTGCCAACACCTCTCTGGATAGGGCTACTTAGCCAAAACACTCAGCAAGGCTGGGTCCTGATGGGAAACAATGAGTAAATGCTGGTGTTGGGTCATCAGCACTGTCTTACAGTGAAAGGAACAACCTGGAAGGACCTGTAATCCTGCAGGTGAATCTCAGCCAGCTCTTGCTGAAACTTCCTGGCCCTTAAAAACTAATCAAGGCTCATTAGTCTAAATTAGATGCATCAACCAGACATTTATGCTTCATATCATTAAGAGGTGCTAATGGCAGCCTGAAGGCATCCTCCAACCAAACCTATTTCATATCCTACCTTGATGCCGCTGTAAGTGATTGCTCCACACTCTCACCTAGTTTTGCCACTAGTGCCAACATTTTCACAAGCACAATAAAAAATTCTGTGCAGTTCAGTTCTGGACTGTTTTATTTCAAGTCTGAAAAAAAAATCAAAACAAAAGGGATCTTCAGTACTAAAATTCTGGCCATCTCTGCCTCCTTTCATGCCACAGAAATGTCCCATCCTCTGAGCCACTAAGCAGAGAGCAGCTACTCCAAAGACACTCCACAAACATGACTGTGCCCCAAAGCTTCCATTTCAGGTTAAAATGATAGATATAATTGTGTCTCATAATTTACCACACTCGATTCTTCAGCATCCAATCTTTTCCTTATTTTTAACATCCCCACATTTTTCATTTTCTTTCTGCATCAAATATTCATTGGATGCTGTACAAACAAGTGTAGATTTAAAGTGTCCCCATAACGTTTTACTTATTCTGTGACTTAATAATAAAAAGAGCACTGAATAGAAAGGCTAGAGTTCAATTTCTGGGCTCTATTGCCACTTGCAAGCTGCACTCTCCCACAGCTCCTTGCTTGAAATACAGCCACCCATTCAGCTTTATGCTAGCTCTGGAGCAATAAAACTGCACTTTGCTGGAGGAATTTTAAATCGTTCTAAACCAGTGCAGAGATCTTTAAAACACGAATCTAAAGATGTAAAAAGTGAGGGTCAAAGTGAAACTTTTGGGTTTTACCAACTGGATCTGCAAATTCTCCATCTTTATAAAGAAAATTTTTCTTTGCTTTCAGAAGTGAAAAGGGACATTTTTTTCATGGATGAGGACTTTTATTTAAAAAGGCCTCGGAAATATAAAACTTACAGATTGAGAATTAAAGGAAAAATAAATCTGCCTTAGTGGAAATCTCCATCATATTGGTGCATTTAACAATTTAGACTGCAGGAGCCTATAACCTAGACTCTGCTCCCAGGGCTGGGTACATGTGGGGTGTCTGGGCAGCTTTTGAGAGCACAATTGTGGCTGATGGGCAGCAGGATGTGACCCTCTGCTCCGCACCGAGGGGAACAACATCAGGTCTGTGCATCTCACCAGGTGCAGGAGGTTTGTTATTTGAAAGGTGTCACAGTGCAATGAGCGGGGCACAGAGGGGACATCTCCCATGTCCTGTTGACTGTGGCTTGGCACTTCTCTGCCAGGTGCTTGTTTTTCTCCATGTTTTCTTTGTCTGCCCTGGATTGAGGCTCCCTGGAGGAGAGCCCACTTCTGCGCAGAGCAAAGCGCTGCAGAGGCCTGGCTGCACCTGGGTTTCTAGGAGGGAAATTAAGCAGTTGCAAATTGTTACTCTCATTTTTTGGCAATTTTATGCTGAAGTTCTGTTTTTCTTTGACTCTAAAGGTCAATGATTAATTCAAAACTTGTATTTTCCCCAAAACTATGGACTGGGGAAATAACGTAGAGGCAGTGAGCCCAATTCCACTCTCCTTTATACTTTTGTAAAGCTGAAATAGCTCACTCTGTTTGCACCAGATTTGCCTTCTGATTTCTTCTGGCCTTTTCCAGAGCTGTTTCATGGGCTGCAGATGCAGCACTGACTTTCTATGGATCCAGGTCCTCCCAAGAAGCTGTGCATGCTTTGCCCTCCCACTTGGACCAGCTGAACTGGACACTAGCCTTCACAGCCCTGGAAGAATCTTATCTGAGATTCAAAGGTCCTTGCAATGCAGGGATTGATGATGTACATTAGTGACACATGGTGTGATTCTTGGGGTTGTCCTGTGCAGGGCCATGAGTTGGACTCGATGATCCTTGTGGGTCCCTTCCAACTCAGGGTATTCTCTGATTCTATGTATGAGATAGTGAGGGTGTTGAGGACACAGGTACCTGTGAGAGATCACATACATTTTAGCAGAGTACAGATTTTACAATTCGTTAGGGACATCACTGTGTTTTTATTATTAATGTGTCTTGAAAAATAAGATGTTTAGCTAAGCTTACTAATTCCTTGAAACTCAAATCATTTAAGCTGTCTAACCTTGTTCAGGATAATTATTTCTATCCATTATCCATCATGTTAAAAATGACAGCTCTGGGACAAGGAAGCTTTTCAAGCAAATGTTTTAAGACAGTGTTTTAGGTTGCAGGCACTAGCAAATGTTAATTAAATTAGATAAACAATGACTCAGAGTAGCTGTGCTACACTAGAAGAAAGATGGGGGTAATAGGGGAAGGAATTTGGCAGCTCAAAGGTCAAAGCAGCTTTTTTGGAACCAAGAATCTGTCCTTGGAGCAAGTACCTTGCCTGAATTCAACAGGATGAAAAGAACTGGTGCTTCTTTACATTTACACCTCCAGACAGCATTTGTGTGGGTTTGCTGAGTGTGGTTCTGCCAGGGCACATGGTGCACACTACCTGACAAGGCACCCTCCAAGCCCATCTGACAGCCTGGCCACGTGTCCTCCATCAGCTTCCTGTTCTTGGGCGGTGTCAGTCCTTAAACTGTGGGTCCTGTCTGAACTCTGGATCGTCCCATTTGGTGGAAATTGCCCACTGCACTATATCAAACAGTTATATGAGTAATGCTTCAAAAGTCACCTCCAGGTCTGGGAACACATCTCCTGATAATTCCCGTGACATGGCCATCCTTAGTCTGTACAATAATTCAGCTAAATATTTCTTATTAATACTTCACACAACAATTGTAATCCTATCGTGTGACTGCTCCCACAATGTGCAATAACATTTTGAAAATCAAATCATCAAAAAGAACATTTTCTCCTGGGATTTGTTGCACTAAAGATCCCAAGTCAAATACCTGGTTTTGAGCATAACCAAAGAGAAGAGGCTGAAGATGAGATCCTCATTTTTGCTAAGAAAGTGAGTGACTTGCCTATGTGAAGGGGTTCCTGGTGTCCCACACTGACCTTCTCTCAGGTCCTCCCTTTGGAGGAGTTTTGGAGAGAATTTGTTTCACTGCTGCACCCATGGAGTTTGTGTAGGGAGACAGAACTCCATGAGTGCAGCAGGGGTGCACTTGTATAGGTGTGGGGTGATGGGAAGAGGAAAGAAAGTCATGCAGCACTCCTAAGACAAATTGCAAAGGAGTGTATGGGACATCTATGGTTTATAAGCTTTAGTCTTTTACATCTTTTAGCTCACAACAGAGGCTCTTAACATTTGTTCCTGAGGCCTTTTGCCCCCAGCTGCAGCAGGAGCCAATGGACTCTCTGTTCTGTGGGCTCAATGACCATCACTCACCTGTGATGAGAAGCATGTTTGGTGCCTACAGGGAATAACCAATTCCCACTCTTGCAGCGGCTGGGAAGCAAAGGCTTCGGGAATGAGTTACAAGCCATTGGAGAGTAAGTCAGGCAGCTACATCGCTCCCAGATGAAACCAGAAACTGCTCAACTATTCTAATCCCTGCACATCTCAGGTCATGCTTCTCCAAGCATTCAGCTGACTCGCCTTTCTGGAAAGCAGCAGCACTGCACTTCCCCACCGTGCTTGGTCCCTGGTGAAGATTCATGGTGCCCTCGCCCTCAGCAGCCTTGTGAATTCAGCCAAGTGTTGGGTTTTATACTACAGAGATACCAATCTGTCCAAACTTTCTTCACCTGCTCTGATCATTTCAGCTCCTTGGGGACACACACCTCCATGCCACTGCCCAACTAATTAGCTGCTTCACTGGCTGCATTCTACAATTCTTCAGTGATGGGTCCCCATCTGACATCTTATGACAACTGATTAGTAAAGTAGGCCACGAGTTTAAGAAATATGTAATTTGGGCACCACTTGCTATTAACTGTTTGTATGCTCTTGTTTGTTTGTTTGTTTTTACAAAACTGTTACTCTTCAATGTAAATACCAAGAGATGAGATAAAGTTTGTGAACTGGAAATTTTACAAAGCAGTAAATCTGAAGATCCCTTCAATACAAAGCCCTGAAGAGGCAATAAGAGAATATATATCCTTATTTCAACGCTATATATTACAGAAGTCTGGATACCAAGGCAAGATCAAAAATTGCTGTTTGTCCCCTACTCTTGGGCCAAAACCATATGCAAGCTAATTAATTAACTAGAATTAAGTAAAAACATCCTGTCTTCACCCCAAGTTCCCCAGCCAAGAGAGCAGAAAAAAACCAATAAATAAAACTTGAAGGTTTAAGTGTGCTGAACACTCCTCTCCAGGTTAAAAGGATGTCAGCAAGCTACAGCACCACAGCAGTTAAATGTCGTTGAAGATTTGCCTGCCTTTGGTCTGGGATTTGCTCTCGCTTGAGAGCTGGTCAAACCAATCTTTCCAAAACACTGACTTCTGAACTTTTGCCAGAGGTGCCTCTCTCCGGTGACCAGGCAAACGACATGTTAAACCTGTCAGTTCAGAATAAGCAGAAAAGTGTGCACCCGCCATGGGGAGGGCGTTTAAAGGCACAGGGTTTCCTTTGCTGGGTGAGATGAAGGGCTTGTGTATGTACCAGGAGGGTTATGAACATTTGGGGACAGTGGTGGGACCCCATTGCCAGTAGGCTCTCTCTATCCCAGTGGGTTGGAAAGAGCTACCCAATTTCAAAATATGTCCTTTCTAAAAGACAGAGCTCTTCTCTTGCAGGATGATGCACGATCTTATTTCAGGGAAGCCAGAAATGCAGGACACCTGGAAGATAAAGAACAAAATCTAAACTCTACTTAAAAGAAAGAAGAGGCAAAACCTTGCAGATTTTGTACTTACATACAGGCAGCCCCTGGCTAAGAATCTCAAGTAATTTCTGTTATAACAGACTCCTGACCACATGTTCAGCCTTCCTGATGGTTTTGAGGGCACTGGTAACAGGTTGTGATCACATTACTGCAGTGGTTACTCCAGAGTTTATAAGAGACAAGCAGTCAACAGAAGCCACCAACAATCCTGATCTTAGCACCGTGGTTTGGAGGAAGAGTCACGAACACTAAGAAGCAAACAGTCCTGGTGTAATGCAGCAAAGGAGTGTTTCTTTGCTCCTTTGAATGACCAGTCCTAAAGAAGTCCCTTCTACACACATTGGTAAACTGATATCTACCATGACCTGCTGATGTCAGATCAAGATAGCTGGACTACTGGAAAGCTGAATGTTTGTTTTGCTGTGACCTATGGTTTAGTCTAGCACAAACTGGACTCACGCCAGACCCACAGCTGAAATGGCTCTGCTGCCACCAACCCGAGCTGGAGATGAAGATGGTCCAGTCTCATCCTTCCAGGTCTCTCTGTATTTATACAAAATCACTTACTGCCATCTCACCTTCAAGAAGCAACAATGTGTCCAGAGCAAAGTCTGAGCCTGTATCTTCACGCTGGGGCATCAAATCAACCAAGACACATCTCCAGCTTTTTCAATATTTATATACAACTGAGGGTAAGTGGCCTCAGCGCTGGCAAGGCACAGAAAACAAATATCTCTATTTTTCACCATATGCGTTCATGCCAATACCAGGATGAGGTTCCAGTGCTAAGATATCCTGAGAGGTTCACCACAGGTAGGTGAAGTTAAACCCAAGCAGACAGGAGATGTCAGTATGCAGAGGAGAGAATTTGGAGGAGTCTGTGGTTAAAACATGCGTTCGCATTTGAGCCCCTATTAAAAAAAAAAAAAAAAGAAAAAAAAAAGAAAAAAAGAAAAAGAAGAATCTACAAGTACATTCAGCTCTCTCATACCAGCAATTATCACTTCCAACCATCCCCAGTTGGCTGGGAGACTGCATCCCATCCTGGCAGATACTGACCTGGCCTTAGTTTTTCACACCTTGGTCACTTGGCTGTTTTACAGCAAACCGATATACCTGGGCATGAAGCCTGCAACACTTAGGAAACTCCAAACAGTACAAAATGTTACAGAAAACCTCTTCAGTGACACTCACTGCCACAGATACATCACATCTATCCCCAACTGTCTACAATAGCTTCACAATTTTAATTTGGAGACATGTTCAAGTTTTTGACCCTTTTCTTTCTGATGCTCCATTGCCTGAATTTGGGATATCTGAAAAAGTGTGTGAAACTGTTGGATAAAAACCACAGACAAGAAACAGGCTTCTTTGGTGCAGTGGAAGACTTTACAACAGGAGTAAAGCTTATCTAAGTGGGAGACTGAACTCCTGCATGAGCATGGTATGAACTTGCTTAATCATAGATGATTGCATGTGCTGTAAACAGGAGTCATCCCCCTCTCTCAGCCAAGAACGCTGTAACTGCTTAATGAATGTGTAGTATAAAAATAAATAAATAAGGAAAGCTCTGGAGGAAGCCACTGAGGTCTCCTCCAGCATGTATTCAGTTGCAGGTATTCCTCTTGTTGGCGTTCATGGCTCATGTAGACACTCCTCTCGCTCAAAACATACAAGTAAGCAAATAAAAGAGTTGCAAAGCTGATGAGACAGTCAGCAAGATGCATTCAAAGGGTATTCTCAAATGATCTGTTTTCTGCACCTCTCATTTGTAACCAGAATTTACTGCAAGTCGATTTTTAGTTATTTCAGATGAATAACAACTAGATTGCTACAGTTGTTTAAACCCACTAGGGATGGTTATCTCACACCAAATTCAGATCTCTCTCCTCCCAGATCCGAGGATTTTGAGAAAAGATCAAATAAGCCTGTGTGTAATGTGAGGAAAATTACAGATATTAGCAAGATGTAAGAGAATAATAAAAACAATCCTTTATGTTTACAGTTGAATTCTTGATTTGTCTGACTAACGCCAGTAAAAAAGAGGAGCTTTCACCTTAGATTTTCAATACCTTGCTGACAAAAAGAGCAGGTCAATACTTCTTTTCTAGTGAGTTTGGCGAACAGAGGAAGTTCATTTTTCAGAGAAAGTTGCTTTTGTTCAGTTGTAAATGTATGTTTGGTCAGAGTTTTGGCAAACAACTTCAGCTAGTTTTTGTCCTATGTCAGTATTTTACGTCATGCCCTAGAAGCAAAAACAGCTGTTAATTATTTATCAGCTGATGAGCACTGGCCTGTTAATTGCAAAACATTATAAAATAGATTAGGCAGAAAAGCTTGATACATATGCAAGCAGGGGTTTTTGCTCTGCTTTGTATGGGACTTGATTAAATAAGCAATTTTATGTTTCTGCTTAGTTTACAAGGACCACCTTCACAGTCTTCAGATAAGTTTACTGAAAATTGAGAGATTTTTCAGACTTCAAGCTCTGTGGGCCCCTATCACAACTCTAATCCAGAATGAAGATGAGATCTCTCATATGTCCAGTGTATGGTGTTTTAAACCAAAATGATTAGACCTGCTTCAGAAAGGGAATCACTAATGAGCAAGTAGAAGACGGCAAGACTAAAGAGATTTCTCCAACATTCTGAGCCTTTACATGATCTTCATGTCATTCAATACTATTTAGTGTTGCATCAGAAGACCCCTGTAGATAGTGCATTGCAGGTCCTACTGGCTCCTTGCTTGCTCTGTTGACAAGAAAACCACGATTGACTTTGTACCAATTAAATAAAAGTTTCTGGTTTTCCTGGCACCTCCCTTGTGCCAGTGGAGTATTTTCACCTTATTAAACTGGCCTCAAGGTACAAAAGTCTCTTTCACATACAATGGCTGTTCCAAGGTGAGGAGAAAATTTACACATTTACACAAAAGGTTTTTTGAGAGGCTTCTTCTGGACTAAGGATTCCCATGCCATTGTCCACCATGAAGATATTTCGATATGTGTGAGTGGTCTGATATCAGCACTGAAATACTATGCTCCAGTTGCCCATGTTCAGCTGCTTGCCCATTACCCATCACTTGACCCTCTTGGTGGCCTTCTAGCATCATGGATTTGGGGGATGACCAGGATTTGGGAGATGACCATTCCTGATGCACAGTCTCCTTCACTTTTTAAGAAGGAAGGTGATTTTTCATGACAAACTCAGACATCCCAAGAGGCCAGTGCTCATTGGCCAACACACAATGAGGTGGATCTTAAACCAGTGCACATTTGAGTAGGTTGATTGAATTAAACAGAGCCTCACTGATTCACACCAGCTGAGGACTAGAGGAAGGGATTTGGGAGGATTTAGGACCTGTCCCAGCTGTGAAACCCTTTAAAGTTTGGTTCACAGACTTGCAAAGCAGAGAACAGACTGGCATTATGTGCATGAAGATTAAAAACAGCCCCAAAGGTGGTGAAACGCTTCCATTAGGATTTTGTCTTATTTGCTGGACTTGTTGTGCCAGTTACAAATCACTCCACATTCCAGCAGTCGAACAGCTGGAAAGAACATGAAATCTTGAGACTCTCACCTGAAGTGTTCACTAGAGCAGCTTCTCTCACTTCCATTGCATTTTGGTACTGCAGCACTTTGGGTCAGCAACTTCCAAAGAAAAACTTTTAAGCTTTTCAGAAAGTCAGACCAAGTCATACCCAACTCCAAAGAAAACAAGGAAAACCCAAAACAGATGCATGCAAGCTTGGTTTTAAGAAACAGGGAAGGGTGGGAACAGTGTGCTTGCTGTTTTTTACTCTAAATAACATCAGGAAGCTATACAAAGCCTGAATTGAAAAGGAAATAAACTTTCAGTACAGCTTGTGGGACCAACAGTTTACACACCAAAGCAATATTCATGTTTAACAATCTGAAGATGAGACAGCTCTGCTCTGCACAGCCAGCTACACAGAAAATAAATAAAACCCTTGGAGCGACCATCCTGGAAGGTTTAGGCTTCAAGTCAGACCAACATTGGAGTGTACAATGAAGGTGTGATTGCAGGGAGGCCTAAGATCCTCTATCTGGGACCCGAAGGCTGGGTAAGAGGGGCCAAGCCCAGCCCTGTCTCCACGAAGCCAAGGTCAGCCTTGTCTGAATGAAGGATCCTGGAAGGGGGCCATGATTCACGAAATCATTTAAATGGTTAAATGGGCTACACATGTGGCAGAGTGCTCCTGGAGTGATGAATTTAGAGTGCTGTATTCTGTTTAAATAATAAATGATATATTTTTTCTTTTTTCTTTTTTTTTTTT